>VUQJ01018510.1:35578-54798 GCA_015108635.1 Andinoacara biseriatus | reverse complement strand
TATTTTCTTCTGTAAAATCCAAAAGCTAATTAAAAAAAAAAAAAGTAACGCTTGCTTTAAAGAGTTTAAAATGCCCTCTGGGCAATCCTGCACTACTTTGCAGAACTGGCAAACATTGGTTTGTCTGGTTGTTGTTTATATTCAAATATGGGAAATGAAAACTTGAATAGTATACATGGGAAGTCTCAGAAGAAGTTTGCTGTGTGTCGATGCAGGCTGCAGGGTTCATTTTAAACACAAGCATTGCATCAGCAAATGCTTGAAATGATGGCATCACACATATGCAACGCTGTTATGTGCAACAAGAAAAAGATAACGCGTAGTGGAGACACTGGAGATCGTAGTTGGCCACAGAGGTTGTTGTCATGATGACAGTAACAGGTTTGAGCCAATAGCTGCTCAACTGTCATTATCTGCTTTTTGATTGGCTCTATAATGGTTTACTCAGCTGATCATTAAAAGAATCCAGCCCACCTGTTTAGTCACATACACATATTCATCATCCTGCCATCACACTGGCACACAGTGTGTGTTTCAGTGTCTCTCTCTGGTCTAACCATCAATAATGCATGGCTCTGCGAGGATGAAAGGCTGTTTTGGCTTGAGGCATGTGTCTCATATGGAGAGAGAGACATCAGTGCTAGTAGTTATAACTGTATATCCATAGACTTGCTTCCTTCGCATGGCTGTCGTCAGCAGAGCTGTTTATCAGCCAGAGAGTGGGCTGATTTCAAGCTAAATGTGTAAATTAGCTAACTGATATTAGGAAAGTGTTTTTATTTTTTGTCTTCATTTTGCTGGAGAGGACTTTTTTTTTTTATCTGAATTGAAGATCTAAAGACAAAGATTGATTGTAAAGAGAAGACTGTAAATAGATGGCGTTTAGCAATATACGACAAAATATGAGTTGGCATTTGGTGATTATGTTTATTGCTTATTGCTGAAAGCAAGTATTAAATGAAGACAGCTTTGCGTTGCTAAAGTGCAGTTCAGGTAATGCAACATACAGTTTGGTAAAACACTGATTTTAGGAAAATTTTAAGGCATCTCTGTGCTTATGCTAAGACAGTGCTGTGCTACAGATCCCTTTAATGTATGAAGTGATGCAATATTTTACTGATTGCAATACTTACCTGACTAAAAGTTGGAACTCAAGCTGCCAGTGTAGCAGGCAAACTTGGATGCTTGTTTGCATATAGTGATGACACCGTGAAGAACTGAGATATGAAAAGTTGTTTGGCTGACACAGTTATTAATTCAGCAGCCCTGCTAGCTTAAAATGACTTACTTTTTACTTATTGTTGTGATAATTAATGTTACTGAACTGTGTGCCTCACATGCAGCAACTTTTTGTCTTATTTTCCTGCGATGCCTTCGGTTATAGACATTTATATGTAAATACAGTACAGTGTACGTGCATATGAGTGCGTGTTTTCTATGTGTATACGGATGTGGGAGTGCATGCGAAAACCCTTTGAAGTTCATTCACTCTATATTCCTCTTCCCCATGTCTCATCTCTCTTTGAACACCGTGTAGCTATGATTATTAAAGCTGCCTTCTTTCCACTTCAAACGTATGGAATGAATATGGATATGATATGACACCGAGCTCTCCACCCTTTACTCCACTCCAGTCCTGCCATGTGGTGAAGTTTGATAGGCCTAGCAATCCTAAACAGTCTCTGTGAGCGATAAACCTGTCATTTATTGGCTTGTCTTTGAATTGAGGGTTGAGTTACTTGTTTATATTTTACACCATTGGGTTTCCAGAAAATAGCATGTAGTTATATCTACCTTAGATTTTAGAGTAAAAAAAGCTGCAAACTGTCAAAGATAACAAATCACAAATGAGAAGAACGGACACTGGCTGCATTGGACACTTTGTCTGTTATGACCACCTTCTACACAGCAGGGAGCTAAGATGGATACCTTTATAGCTACACTTTGCTGAACATGTAGCTGAAGACCAGGCCTTTTGGAATAATGTGTGGCCAGATTTGGACAGATTCGAAGGAGGACCTCATACCAACTGTGAAGCATGATGGTGGAAATGCTCTGGTTTTGAATGACCCCACTGCTTCAGGGACTGGGCAGCTTGTAGTCAGTGATTCAGCTATTAATTCTGCATCATATCAAAGAGTGCTTGAAGAGAATGTGAGGCCATCTGTGCTTCAAATTTGAAGTTCAATTGGAAGTGGCCCTTTCATAACGATTCCATAAATCCACATATTAATGGCTCAAAGAGAAGAAATCAAGGGTTACGTTATAACCTTGTCAAAGAGATTTGAATCCCTCTGAAATGTTGTTGCGGGATTATTAACAGATAGTACATGCAAGAAAATCCTCAATCATCTTGCAACTGAAGGAATTTTGAATGGAAAAATGGCTAGAGATTGATGGACAGTTATGCAAAAAGATATCAGAAAGTTATTTCTGCTAAAGGGGGTAGAACTATAATGCTTGGTTCTGACACCATAGATATATACTCTAAGGCTCTCAGGAGGCCGTATCTAGCATACAGTAGTTAATCTGTTTGAAATAGTTACATATTCTACCAAACAGTCATATATAAAGTGTGTGTTTTGAAATGTGTATTTTTTTTTCAAAAAATATACATTTCAGAAGAAGTCATATTAAATGTGAATGAGTGCTTTGGAAAATATTTGACTAAAACATGCACAACAACCAAGGAAGCATATAATCCGTTAAGTACTAAATCCAATGGCCCCTCTGGATTGCTGATTTGACTGAAACACACTGGTGTCAACATCACATCCTTCTTACTGATAATTCAATGTGGTATGTGAAACACGCTACACTTATCCAAAACTTATCTAGGCATTGAATATCACACATCAAATGAAGCCTGAGATGATTCGGGTGCATATATTTTCCTCTGCTTTCCTGCTAACGTCCGCGTGGTGGTGCGTAGAGTATCTCTGACGTCCAGCGACACAGTTGAGCAGCCAGCTTTCCAGTTGGATCAATAGTTTAATCAATCAACTGGACTACTACTCGAGTTCAAATGTTGTTTAGTTGCATGAATGAGTAACCTGCAGCTCACGCTCCCTCTGTCTCTTTCTTTTCCTTTGTTTACAATGCACAGACACAATTCTGGCTAAATGATGGAAGGTGGGGTCAGCAGGGGTTCAATGAGTAGAGGGAGGATAATTGCCTGCATAGGATTAACTATGTTTTGTGTGGTCTGTGCATGAACGAATGAGAAAGACAGCCCGTGTTTGGTTTTCTGCAGGATGAAGCTGCTAGCATGTCCCTTTTGATGCGTTTCTTTTCCTTAAAACATGCTTTTTTTTGTAAATACATGGGTAAGCTTGTCTCTTCTATTTTTTATTAATTTTTTGTATGTTTGCATGTTTAAGGCTTGTCGGACGTATTGCGCTGACCTGGTGAACTGGTGATGTTGTTAATGTAGACAAACTCACTTCAGGACCACAGTGAGTCTCTCCTGCTCGCGTTCTTTCTAGCTCTCTTGCATGCATGCACAAATTGTATACGTACCATTCCCTCAACTTACTTTGACTTGCTTGCACACAGAGTCTGAGTTAAAGTGGAAACACTCAAGCAAAGGCAGACAGACAAATGCAGCGTTCACTGAGTTTTTCTCCCTCCTCACCTATTCTCGTCCATTCTTATTTTGTTCTTCTATCCCGTCATGTTTTTGTTGTTGATACCACATAATCTCTGTACCCTTGGTCCCTGGCACAAACTACTCTTGCCTCTCAACAGCCTCGACAGGGTGCCGGTGTCTGGCCCCGACGCCATATGGTCCTCACTGTTTGTTAGGGTGAATGACGCCAGTGCCTTCTCTGCTGCTATGTGACCTGCAAATAGACATTCTGGTCTTAGTTTCCTTTTGTAGAGTCTAATGTTTCATCGCAAAAAATTAGATTTTGCTATTTGTGGTAAAATTATGTATATGTAATGGGTTTTATAAGCATTTTGTTAACTATTTCAGTGAAATAGCTAGTGTGAATAATACATAACAACTATAGTTAAAATGCTGAGTCATGGAATGATAAAAGACTTTGCTGGCGTATCCTGTCTCTCCTTTGCAAACTGTCTTAGCTGTTGCCCTTTGGGAGACTCATACTGAAACCCAGATTAATACAACCAAGGACTTTAACCCTGTTGCAGCCTAATTTGCACACATTATAATAAACCGTCCAGTGTCTGCGTAGACATTTTGTAAACAGGTTTGCGGTACAGTGTTGTTAGTGTAGTCCGGTTTTTTTTCTTCTTCTTTGATGTTTTCTTATCAGTTAGTAGTTTCAAACAGTAAAGACAGGTGTGCAGAAGCATCATTAAAGCTCTTCCTGTTTGTACATGGAAATGAGCACATCGTGGACAGGGTATGAATAGGCATTGCTGTGTGTGTTCTGGCCTATCTTTAAATCCAGGGTATGCTGTCATTTTTTCCCATAGTAAATATTAAATTGCACATTACCAAAGTAATGCAGCAGGATTGTTAAGCCAAGAACAAATACCACTTCAAGGCTGAGATTTGTATAATTACTGCTTCTAATAGTGCTGCACTGTACTCTTGTTCACAGTGCAACCCATCACTACATGTTGTAAGTGCTGGGCCATGAAAAGCAACAGACTGCTTTAGCCATTAGCATTTACAAACTGTAACCCAAAGACATGGCAAGTCAGAAAAACAAATGGCAAGATAGAGAGGATATGACCCAAACTGTGGTTGAACCTTGATGCGAGCATGCTGTTTCCTGTTTGTTCGCTTAACTCGTGCTTCTGACTTTTTCTCTGTCCCTCCTGAACTTAACTGTACCACTTAAAATAGTTTTTTTTAAAAACTAGAGCCACCAAAGGCATGATACTGTTTATCATAAGAAAAACATTTTAATACATTATTAGTTTCTGTAACAAAGTACTAGAGTTATTTTAGATTAAATTACAGTATTGCACATTATATATTCACATTTGTCCTGCTTCTACCTATTATAAACAGAAAAAATGTGCACAAAAAAAGGACAGCATTATATTACACACATCATCAGCTGCCCCATATTGAGTTTTATGCCTACATACACAAGTGCATAATTCTTACATGCATACACAGTAAGCCCCTAATTATGAATTTAATGAGTTATGTCAGAACAAATTATACCTATCATACCTGTGTTTAATCATCTGAGAAGGGGTCTCTTTCACCAAAGAAGGTTATAAGGTAGCATTAGCATTATTAGCATTAAGCTAATGTTAGGCTGAGTGTCCTAAAAGTCATCACACTTTCCCGCTGATAAACAGTTTGATTATATTCTCACATCATGTAAGAGTTTCTTTGCTAAGTGTTCGAGTCCAACAATTTTTCATCGACTTCAAGCTTCATTAGCACCAGCTAACAGTAGCACACAGGCGCAACAGCCATGAGACGTTAGATATACTGTGGTCATAAAGAGACAGACATGGTCAGCGTCAATACTCCGGAAGATTGTAGATTTTGAACAACGCTCAACTGGTAAGGGGTCCAAAGTGTCGCAAAAAATATCCCCTGCATCATCACACCACCACCAGCAGCATGAACCACTACTACAGTGCAGGATGGATCCATGCTTTCATGTTGTTCATGCCAAAATCTAACTTACCATCCAAATGTTGTAGCAGTAATCGAGACTCGTCACGCCAGGTGATGTTTTTCCAATATTCTTTTGTCCAATTTTGGTCAGCCTGTGTGACTTTTAGCCTCGCTTTCCTGTTCGTAGCTGACAGGAGTGGTACCCAGTGTGGTCTCCTGCTGCTGCATCCCGCCTGCTCCAAGGTTCAATATGTTGTGCATTCAGAGATGCTCTCCTGTTTCCTTCCTATCAGGTCAAATCAGTCTGGAAAATCTCCTCTGACCTCTGACATCAACAAGGCATTTTCTCCCAGAGAACTGACACTAGATATTTTCTATTTTTCTAACCATGCTCTGTAAACCATAGAGATGGTTGTGTGGGAAAATCCCAGCAGATCAGCAGTTTCTGAAATATTCAGGCCTCCCCATCTGGCATGAACAACCACGACACCTTCAGAGTTCTTTAAATCACCTTTGTGATGCTTGGTGTGGATATCAGCAGATTGTCTTGACCATGTACTCCTAAATGCGTTGTTGTCATGTGATCAACTGGTCAGATATTTCAGTTGAACAGATGTACCTAATGAAGTGAGTGTATATTAACTTGTTTATCAAGCTCACAAACTATTAATGTGTAAAAGCTACTTCACAACTTAAACCTCTTTCCATTTTTCTAATGTGCAGAAGGGACTTTAGCCAATGTCTCTCTAGTTACTCTATTCATAATGTTGAATTGCCTTTATTCAGATTGATTATATTTTGATGAAGTGTGGGGGAAATGCTCCTATGTGCCTTGCAGTGTGCTTCCTGCAAGTGTTAGCCAGACAGTCTTCCGCTGGTACAGACGGGTTTTACTGCAATTCTATGTAGTCGTGGGGGTTACATATTCTTTCCCATGCTTTAATAACAGCGGGATTATCAAGGTTCAGCCAGCTATCCTTGCCTGCCCATCCATCAGCTCACATCTCTATTAAGCTTCTTCCATTTCTGTACCATTCCTGTATTCTGGAACTGCTCTGTACCGTTTGGTTTGTCCTCGCTCTTAAGATCTTTTCCCTTGTCTTGTCCTGTATCCCTGGACTCTCCCCTCCTCACTGAGATGAGTTACAGCAGGTCTGGCTGTTGCTGGGTATCGAGGGATGTTCCCTTTCTGTGTATGCTTGTGTGTGTGATTTGCTTGTGGGGATGGTGGGTGTATTTACTCTCAGTATGTGAGGCTGTATTTCTCTGTGTCTGGCAGAAAGTTAGATGTTCTCTTATGTAAGCTGGTCTTGGCTGGGTAAAGCAAGGGTTTAGCTTGGGGATGCTGGCTCAGGTGGAGAGATGGAAACAGATGCTATTTTGGGTATACTGCACTCTTTACATCTTCCAAACACATGAGTTATTTACTCACATGGATGAAAGGACAATAGAAAAGTGATGCACTGTGGTTGTGTACAAATATCAGTACTTCAACCTCCTGCCATGTCTGTAAAGTATACTAAAATTGGAAGTGGAAAATAAAAGTTTATTTCATTCAGTTGTGAATGTCGCTGCAGTGATCTGTGCTGTCATTGATCTATGTTTTGTGCAGTACCGATGCACTCTTGTTGGTGCAACATTAAAAACCAGTTGTTTGTAAAAAGCATGCCATAACTGCCTAAAGAGCAAGATGATGTCTTTAAAAGTCATCGTCTTGGGAACATTTTTATTTATTTTTTTTATAGATTGGTGATTTTCCCCAGCTTAACACAGACTTCCATTTTTAGCACTGAAAGGATTCAGATTTGCTCCCTTTGAACCTGCACAACACCAGGTGACATTTCTACATTGTTCTCTCACAGCTTTGGTAATCTCTCTCTCTCTCTCTCTCTCTCTCTCTCTTTCTCTCTCGCTCTCTCTCTCTCTCTCTCTATGCCTGTGTGTGTGTTTCTCTGTCCAAGGGGTCCTTTGCGCCTGTTTCAGAGGATGGCAATATCCTGGATCCAGTCTCACCTACCCTGCACTGTCCCAACTCAAATCACAAATCAGCGTACTTATAGCAAAGCTTGCTGAACAGGACTGTGGGAAAGCCATGCTATCTGGTTCTTGGCGGCGCTCTTTTGGTCATCAGCAGCCTGCTGCAGGATCTGTAGTGGACACCAGGGGCATGACAGTGTGTGGGGTCCCCAGTGGTACAGTGGTCCTCGAGGCCCAGTATGACTACAGCTACCGTGGAGCAGACGGACGGCAGGTTTGCATAAGGGAAGGCGAACGCTTTATTCTCCTGAAGAAGACCAATGCTGACTGGTGGCAGGTGAGAAAAAAAAATCAGTTTCTTTTGCATCAGTAAACTCATAAATATCATGAAAAAGAAACACATAGATACTTCAACATTCTGTATATTTCTGGGAACTTTGGTTTAAAGGATAAGGCTAGTAATGTCATAATGTGCTGTGCAGCAGGCAGGATAGGATCCCAATGCAGGAATCACAAGACATGACTAACTCAGGAAACTCAGCTTTATTCGGCTGGTAAACTCAGGGGAAACAAAGAAAATATATACTGAGTTGGTCAGGAGCCAGAGCGAACAAACTAAGGAACAAAACTTGGAAAACATAGGACACAGGAATGCACAGCATGGAAACACTAACGACGATGTGACAAGAAACTGAGGAAAACTAAGGGCTTAAATACACACAGGGTAATTGGGGAAAACAAACACAGCTGCGGAGAACAAGACAGAACAAGATACAACAGACTGTCAAAGTAGGAAATTACTAAATACAGAGATCAGGACTAAGAGCTAAGACACTTGAACTTGACACAGAAACCAGACAAACAGAGAGACAAAACCAGACAGAAACATCAGGGAGTCAGGCACACAGAGGGAACACAAGGGGACAGGAACTAAATGCAAAAAACATGACACAGAACAGAACTCAGGTGACTAAACTAAGAATCAAAACATAATCCAAATGTCCAAAAAACAAAACACTAGGACCTAGACCCAGGACCATGACAAGTAATATTTAAGTGGAAGCTGTCAAAAATGCTGCAGGGCTGAAGAAGAAAGCTAACACATAATTAACAGCAATGGCCTAATGTTGTATAAAGTCACAATGTGTACAATGTAATGTTCTAAAAAGGGATGTAATAAATCTGTTATAATGTTCTAAAATACATGTTCCTTTCATGATATATGTGTTTTTCTTTTATACTTTTTATAATTTTTTTTACTGCTTAGGGGCAAGGAACTAAACATGGTAATTTCACTCATCTTGATTTTCTACATGAAAATGAAGCATTTTGGAAAACGTCGCAAAAGTAATTAAGACTTTTATGTTCTCCATTAACACTCTGAGGTTGAAATTTTGAATTTCAAAGTATTTCAAGTATTTTCAGTGAGTGCACTGTAAACGGTTAAGCATGAACCAGTAACTTAGCCCTCCAGTACAACTATGGTCACAGCAGCACGGGTCCAGACAGTGTTGAAGCATTAGAAACCAACGGGTAGCGTTACAGTGGCTATTTCCATCTTTCACATACAGTCTGTGGTAATAGTAAATAGTAGTAAATTATTAACAATCTCACAAAGCAACCAAAAGCAGATCAGTCTGACTTATTTCCTTTCTGAATATCTTCATAATGTAGAATTTTATTGTATATGCATAAAGCCTGTCCTGTCCTTATTTGCTTTTACAATAAGATCTCTATAAATTCTCTATAGGCTCTTCTTGTTAATGTTTTTATTTTTATTTTATTTATTCATCCATTTCTATGTTATTCACATAGGTGGAATATATGTGCAAAATAACACTTCTAAGTCTGACAGGCAGGAAGAACAGAGTAAACAAAAAAAAAGGACAGGTGGGAGAAAACAGTTAAAATAAGGGGACAGAGGTCAGGTAGAAACACATAAAATGTAATTGTTTATTTTTTACTGTTTCTGTGACTAGAACCACAGTCTAGGGGGCTTTTCTCATTTAGCTTTTTGTGCCTCCACATTTCCTTTCTCCTCCATCCTCCTGCCTGTGACCCAGAAATCAGTCTCCATATGTCATGTTGAAGGATCTCAGTTCCTAAAATGTACCCAGAAGAGTGAGTAGAGAGGAGGCTTGCTGGAGGAGCTATAATAGGGGATGCAACTTTGGTGTATCTTTTGCTTAAATATTTTCACCCTTGTTGCATAAGAGATATGCCACATATCTGGAGTATGTAGATTGTGGTGAACCCTACAAAATACTGCTTCTTTGTATTTGTGTTTCGTGTTATTTATGGTGATTAAATCCACAATCAAAGGTTCTGCCCCTCACTGTTTGTGTGTGTGTGTGTGTGTGTGTGTGTGTGTGTTTTATACTTTTATTCTAGCTATTTAGATGTAAACCTTACCAGGACAAAAGCTATTCCGTTAACATTCACTTTAGCCACTAATGTAGTGTTAAAAAGAAAATGCTATTTTATTAAAGGGAAGTTGTGGGTTTTCTCATTGCAACAAGCTGTAGCATTACCTATTTCCGCACTGGCCTCAGCCCTCAGCTGTGTTTGTTGCCGCTTGGTTGGACTAAGAGCATTTACGTGGGAGAAAAAGAGAGAAAGCTTTTGGAAATTTATTTGTTCTCTGACAGGTGCGGAGGATCGGGGCAGCCAGTAAAGCAAAGCCGTTGTACGTTCCTGCCACATATGTGACGGAAGTACCTATTGCACCAATGCCCTCGCCCCAGCGGCTGACCATGTCTGCGTCCCTGAGCACCAACTTTAGGATACCGCCACAGCTTTCACTATCTCCCAGCCCAACAGAAGCTTCAAATAATGAACAGCACCAAGGTAAATTGCAAGATTAAGTAAGTCAGAGTCGATTAAAATAACCTTTGCTTAAGTCTTTCTAGTTGCAAAGTTGAACATATGGCTTGTGTACTTAAAGCTAAATAAGTTTAGAACAGATCTGAGAGGTTTTTTTTTTTTATCTCCTCCTGTAGTGAACAAACCCCTTTATCACTCCATGGAAAACCTCAGTTCCAACAGTGCCTTGAAGGGTCTGGAAAACCGCACCAGTGTGGCTAGAGGTCACTTCCCGACTTTACCCCTCTCTGGATTCACCTTTACTTCCAATTCACCCACCTCCTCATCAGGCCACCTTATGGTTCCTGGGTCTCCTGCTGCCTCCACAGTCCAAACAGCACCTACAAATTCCAGGGTAGTTCCAACAATCACTCGGAGCCAGAGCTCCAACAACCTGTCTGAAAACCCGGAGAACCCATATGATGAGGTGGGGGGTGGCTTCAGCAGTCGCACAAACCACAGGATTCCCAGGAAGTCTTGTAGCCAGTGGGATGTCATAGGATCTTCGGGCAAGAACAATCATCTGCAGGTAGGTCGAGTCAAGACCTCATGTGAAACTCACGCAGATGCTACCTGGTTCACAAAAGCAGGTCATTTTTTTTCAGGTGTTGTATTTTTTGGAAAGGACTTTGAGACATTCACTTCATTTGCAATCAGTAATATTCTAATTGGGATCTGTGTTTCATAAATCTTAGCAACTAAGTTGATTTTGATATAAAAAAAATTATTTTAACTGTAGTTTTTAGCTGTTGCAGTGTGGAAATGAAATGATGTTTATTTGTCTGTTAACAAAATTACACAGAAAAAAAATGTCTTGAAACTTAGTGAAAAGGTGGTGCAATATCATTGGGGATGCTCCTCTAGTTATACTTCTATGTCTCTTTAAATTATGCATGCTTGTTTAAAAAACAAGTATTTAATTTTCACTGACATTTAATGTGATTGTTACAGCAGTGACCCAAATGCAGGATGCGGGAGACAAAGACAGCTTTAATGCTGACGTTTCTTTCAAAACAAACAAAAAACAAAAACAAGGCAGGACTAGAGTCAGGAATGGAAACCACAGAGTCTGAGGGACGACACAGGGCAAGGGAGCACACAGCTACAAGAGGCGACACGACAAACGGCAAGGTGGAAATGCAGACAATATATACACAAGTAACGAGGGCAGAGGAAACAGGTGGGAACGCAGTGGGAACAAATCAGGAATAACGAGAGAGGAAATCATACTAGATAAAAAAATAAAAGAAGGGGGATTCCACAGTGTTTTCCATGTCACTGAGGGGATTTGCAGTAATAAAAGTTAATGTGACTATTTATAAGGGACAACAGCTGCAACACTTGAATGCACAGGACAGTGTATCAAAAATATTACAATATATTCAGGCTTGCGTGGTGTGTCATGGAGGGGACCAAGAAAATCAGAGATTATAAAATGCAAAAATTAATTACATATTACATATTACACTTTTTACGCTATTTTTTCCACAGAGGGGACATTTAGTGCTTGTACACGGTGCTATTTTCCTACATTCAAATACTAATGGAAAGTAATATGTTATGTTGTTAGTATATGCAAAGTACAGCTTTACGTATTACTGAAAAGAAGAATTCACCAAAGAAGAGAAACTCCAGATATTTAACAGTTGTCTCTCCCATGACTGTGATTTTTGCTTTTTGCCTAATTTATTTATGATTCTCAAATCCTAGTTTCAACATGCAACATTCTCACACATGCAAACTTGACGGAAATGAGAACAAACATGGAGACAAGACTGAAGGAACAGAATGGAAGTAACAAGGGCATAACAGCTAACCAGCTAGCGCAGGCAGGGAACTAAAGAGACATAACCTAATGGGGAGACAAGATTAACCACACTCAGAGAAGACAATGTAACTGAAACCATGAACAGAACTAGATAAGAACCCCAAACCGAGGAATAAGAGAATAAGAGACCATAGCACAAACCGAGGAATAAGAGAATAAGAGACCATAGCACAAACTCAAATAAATCAAGTACAACAATATAAAAGGTTAAAGGTGCAAACTGTAAGATTTGTAGCAGTGTCTAGTAAAGGTTAAAGTTAAAGAAGGTTGGGTAAAGAGTAGCACAGGACAGTGGTTAACTTTGACCCTGTGGTTCGGGATAATTATTGATGTCTTTACTGCAGTTTTAATTTTGTAATTTTAGCTTAATTCATTTGATACATTATATGATTTTAATAGATTTTCAGTAAGAAGGAAACAACCACAGGAATACTACGTCAGTATAAAAATTGGAAAATCCTAATGCGTCTTTATTGAATCCCACATGATCAGCTGCAGCAACAGTGGCTGTTTTTTTTTAAATTTTATTTATATTGGTGTTTGACCTTAATAATCCTCCTAGAGCAGCAATCAAGTTGCGGTGACGCCAGAACTTCCCTATATTACATCAGACGGGATTACACAAGGCCTTGTTGGTGAGGCAAATACTCACAACTATTCTTCTACGAGCTGAGGGGAAGTCCCCACATCTTAGCATCTAAACTGCGTGTCCAAATGGACTTTTCCTTCTAGTGAACCACACTTCTAACTGTGGGTACATGTGATCTCAGTGAAAAATGACAGTGCTCCTTTTTTTAAAATCTGCAATCTCTCTTCTCCCAGTCTGTCTCTGTGTCTGTCCCTCTCACTCTCTGAGGACCCTGTTCATTCGAGCCTTTAATACCAGTAAGCAGGATTATTGCAGCCACATTCAGGTCATAACTCCCTGTTTATCAACCAGAAAACACTCTCTAACCACACATTCCTGCCAGCCCTTCTTGTAAGCGCTGCCACAGTAATGATGAATTTCAGTTTGATTTATCTTTAGTCCTCCATGGGGGAGAAATCTATTTAAATAGTATTTAAATATGTCACACAATATTATTGTGCATGTGGCTGTGGATCAGGAGGTAGAGCAGGTCATCTACTAATCGTGAGGTTGGTGGTTCGATCCCCGGCTCCAGTCTGCATGCCAAAGCGTCCTTGGGCAAGATACTGAACCTTGAGTTACCCTGATGAGTTCATTGTGTGTGTGAATGTTAGGTAGAAAGTGAATGTGTGTGTGAATAGATGAATGAGACATGCTTTATAAACCACTTTGAGTGCTCAAGTAGGGTAGAACCAGTCTATTTATCTTTATGAAATTTGGTTTAGCAATTAGATATTGCTTAGTTACAAGTGTGTGAACACCACAACATTATTACCATGATTGATTATTTTTTTATCATGCTTTATTACACTAGAAAAAAAAATAATGTGTATAAGATTAAAAATAAATCACATTGATCAAAATTCATTTAAATCACTCACTTTTACAACCGCAGCATTCTTTGTCAAACGCAAGCTATTACATACAATCACATGAAAAATAAAGTTTTCACAGGACCCTATGCAGTTCTTTGAAAAACTAAGTACACCTTTATTACTTCCATTAGAAATAGGAAGGTACTGTAAGTAACAGTCAGGCACTGCTAATAAATGCGCTTGATTAATTAATCATCAGCAAATGTGAACACCTGTATAAAAGCAGACATTTTTGCAGTTTGCTGGTCTGGAGCATTCAGAAGTGTGTTAACACTATGCCACAGTCTTCCCAGGACTGGAGGTCCCAGCAAATTCACCCCAAAATATGAGAACTACATGTCAGATTCTGCAGGCCTCAAATAGCATGTTAAATGTTAAAGTTAATGGCAGTACACTTAGAAAAAGACTGAACAAGTGTGTCTTGCTTGGGAAGATTGACTACAGACAGCCTCTTTCTAAAAGAAACATTGCAACATTGCTTAGGTTTGCAATGTTGCATCTGATAAGACCACAAGACTTCTGTAACAGTTCACTTTTGACAGACAAGACCAAAGTGGAGATGTATGGCCATAATGCATGGTGCCACATTTGGGGAAAACAAAACAGCATGTCAGAACAAACACCTCATAACAGGTGTCAAGCACGGTGGTGGAGGGGTGATGATTTGAGTCTCTTTTGCAGCCACAGGACCTGGTCATTTGTAGTTACTGAGTTGACCACAAACTCCTCTATATACCAAAGTATTCTAAATGCAAATGTGAGGCCGTCTGTGCTAAAACTTGGCTCAAACTGAGTCATACTACAGGACAATGATCCCAAGCACATCATCAAATCTCCAACAGCATGGCTGAAAAAGAAAAATAATCAAGGTGTTGCTTAGTCTGGACACCATCTACACACACGCACAGCTGCATCTGCATCTGCATCTGCAACTGTCTAGACTTCTGTTCCCACAGAAACTCGACTGTTCAAGCAAAGCTTGAGCGCACAAATTATTATAAGTTCCTGTATTTAACTACAGTTATTTAACTGTTCTCATATTCACATCTGTAATAATTTCCTCGATGAAACCTTTCCCATCCCCAGAAATGGACCATCAAAATCAAAATTTTACACTAGTTAGCTGCTGCACACACACACAATTTTCTAACATGTCAATTCTCATATCTCTATAATGTTTCTTTGTCATGCTTGTGCTGTTTTGTGGTAGCATCACAATAGGTAAGCAACCAACTGTCAATATTTGCCCACTCATAGCAGGGATGAATATGATGGAGTAGCGGTGGTGTAAAAGAAAGAAAGAAAGAAAGAATGAAAGAAAGAAAAGGGATGTGAGATGTGCTTTTGCATCTCGCGTTCAGCACTTCTCACATTCGTCACATACACAAGTAGAAATTTTTATGTGTGAACATTTATATGAAAATGCAGCAGCTTACTTACACTGCTCCTTTGCAGTTGTCTTGTCTTGTTGTTTTTCTTGTTTTAGAATTTAGTTAGCTTGCAGAATGAATTTAATGTGCGTTTTCAAACTTCTGCTAATGCACATTATCACAGAGGGGTGAGACCCAGCATTTTGATATGATTGCTGAGGTAGACCAAAGTAACCAAGGAAGGACTCTTCAGGTGACACAAAGGCTCAGTACTGCCCCCTGGAGTAAACTACAAACACACACACACACACACTCCTTCAGTTATTAACCAAAACGCAGTTTTATGTAACAGGGATCAACCAGCTTGTAAGTCAGTTTGTGAACTATGTCTCAGTTATATTTCATGGAAAAATGATCTTCAGTGGTTCAAATTAATTTAATTGGATTTATAGACCTTCTTTTGAAGCTGCGTCTTTAGTGGTCTCTGGCTGAGTGAGCACAAATTACTATGACAGGTTATTCTGTAATAAGAGGCAGGAGGATTTATTTGTTTTTCTTTGAGGCTTTATATGGGATTTCTGTGTCTTCTTTACACACTGGGATGACTGCCTTTGTTGAACCCACTGCAATTTGCTGTTAGCTGTTTCCAGCATGTGGTCCTATTTTTAATTCATGTACCATAGTTGAGTAACAATTTGCAGCACAATGGAAAATTTTTAGGCATTGAAAGTTAACTAAGGATGCCTTCAAAAATTTGTTAACTTGCAAAGTTTTGTGGTAAAAACAAAATGCACCCTCCTTTAATTCTAAGGTTTTACATAGCAAGATATCATTCAAAAATTATCTATTTTTACGAAGACTCAAAATTAGGTCAGTTCAACCCAAGATGAACTACAAATGACAGAGTATACCATGTCATAATTTATTTAACAAACACTTAAGCCAAAATGCAGAAGCAGTATGTGAAAAGCGTCTTGATTCAATGACAGAACTAGTTTTATCATAAAGTACTCATTTACAGTATCTCACATCATTGTGGAGGAATTTCAACCTGCTCTTCAGTTCATTGAGGTCTGTGGCCATTCATTTGTGCACAGCTCTCTTAAGGTGCCACTGCAGCATGTTAAGGTTGAGGTCTGGACTTTCTGTCATTCTGTTGTATATTTGCTGCTGTGCTTGTGATCATTGTCCTGTTGCACGACTCCGTTCTAGCTGTCGGACAGCCGGCCTCACATTTGACTCCAGAGTACTACTTTGGTATACAGAATAGATCATGGCCGACTCAATGACTGTAAGGTGCCAGGCCCTGTGGCTGCAAAACAGACTCAAATCATCACCCCTCCACCAACGTGCTTGACAGTTCTTGATGTGCTGTCTTTGGTTTTTGCAAAGCATGGTGCAGTGCATTACAGCCAGACATCTCCACTTTTTTCTTGTTTGTACATTATTGAAAAAGGGCTTGTGGTCTTATCTTACACAACTTTGCAATCCTAAGTTGTGCTGCTATGTTCTTTTTAGAGAGAAGAATCTTTCCCCTGGAAACCTTTGATAACAAGCTGTATTTGTTGAGTCCTTTTATAATTGTACTGTCATGAACTTTAGCATTCAACATGCTAACTCAGGCCATCAGAGATTGAGATATAGAGTTTGAGATGCAGCTCTTGGATTTTCTCTCAGCATTGCAGCATTGCATTGTCTGATCTTGGGGTGAATTTGATGAGGCAGCCCCTCCTGAGAAGATTATAGCCATATGTTAACACTCACCAGAATGCTCCAGACCAGCAAACTTCTACTTTTATACTGACAGTCACACTTGCTGATTTAATCAAGTGTTTTGCTTATCTGTGCCTGGCTTAATTCCTTTGGAAGGGTGTGGTTAATTTTTCACTGCGTCTGCATTTTGGCTTCACTTTTGTTTAAAAAAAAAAAAAAGATATGTTGTAATATGTCATGTTTTATAGTTCATCTGAGGTTGTATTTCTCTAATTTTAGATTATTTTTTATTATGTTCTGATATGTAAAAACCTGAGAATTTACCATTTTACTATGACTGTAAGGAAGATCAAATATGTTATCATTGATAGATATAGAAATAAATAAATGCATGTTCATGCTATTAAACAATCAGAATAATATGCAATAGTTAAAAGTTTAGGATTATAATATTTCAGTTTGCTTCTGTATAATCCTCCTTTTTCATTGTCTCTCCTGTTTCATTTTATATTTTATTCATTAATTTAACTCACTTTTTCATTAATTTGCTTTTTATTTATTGTATATTATTTTTTCTTCCTTATACACTTTTGACTTTGACTCTCTGTCTCTACTGTACTTCTGCCCCTCTCTTTTTTCTCCTTTCCCTTGTTATTATTTATGCCTAAAAGGTTCCAACAGAGTCTTATCTCTCCCAGCTGTCCTGGCAGGATTCCCCACTTTATACTGGAAAGCAGACAGAGAAGTCACAGCTGGAGCCACCTAGTCCCACTGCAGGTGAACAGCCACTTCAGATCTTGGGCCTATGGGAGCAGTACTCTGACCCAACCACAGGCAGATGCTATTATGTCAACAGCATTACCAAGGAAAGGTCCTGGAAACCTCCTCGCCGGGCCCGTGGTCAAAATACTGACAAGGTAAAGCATCAATCTCAACAGGTATTCATCCAGTGTTCACTCCTCTTCCTAAAGTCATGTATTTCCTTTTCTCTGTGAAATGTCCTTAATGTGTCAAAAGGCTGGCATTTCAGGAGCTTAATCAAAGTATCGTCTCATAAGGGAGACCATAGAAGAGGGTCAGGGTGTATGAATGAAAGAGACTGCTCATTTATATGCTCAAATGATTTGACTATATCAGCACTAAAAGGGACCTTTTCAGCCAAAGAACTTCACAAGACCTAAATGAAAGCAGCTTGGTAGGCATTTTTTCTTTTTACTTAGACAAAGAGCATTGGAGACACAGTGATCACAGGAATGGTTTTCCACAGCCGGAGTGCTAGATAGTCTATATGTTCTCCCTTTGGCATATAGGTCACATTGAACTTAAAATGGTCTTGTGAAGTTTTCTTGTGTGCTCTGAAAAGTATGCGTTCTCTTGTGATCTAACAACTTTGCAGAAATCCTATGCCCTATTCAAAATACACCAGCAAGTCATGGTCTGAGGTCTTACTCCTCAGCCTAAAAAGGCTGGTGGGGTGTTGTCATCACTCCACTCGGTGGGCGGCCTTACTTTAAACTTTGTGAATGTAATAACTCGAGAACAATGTGGCCTAGGATTTTCAAATTGATGCCATAGAAGCATCTATTAAAAATCTTAGATATTTATTATGATTTTTAGGTGATTATTGGTGAATAAATGCACTAAGGGCCATTAAGATTGACTGAGACCTGGTAATTATGTGTTTTAGAGCTTGTACTTCCAGGAGATTTGTGCCACCTAAAGCTCCTACTGCCAGGAGGCTGAGGAATAACACTGGCAGCACACAGTATTTTTGTTATTGAACTCAGTGTCTATGCATTTGGGTCCTCATTTCAGCCCACTCCACAACATGACAAGCTATGCAGAGATTTGGAAAAAATTTTTACAGTGATGTTTAGTTGGCATCAGTCTCAGGCTTGTAGAACTACTATAAAGGAAAAACTCAATTTAACACAAGCAAAGGCTCTACAGGTAAATATTGCATACAATTTTTCGTACTGAAACTGTAACAGAAACACTTTCTGCTCTGCAGAGAGGGAAAAGAGGAAATGTCAGTTTAATATTAAACCTTTACAACTAACTAACAATTAATCTTAGCTTAATATACAAAATAAAACGAGAAGAAGGCAAAGGGAACCAGTGAACCTGGCTCTGTCCAAATGTAAAAATATTCACCTGCTGGCACAAACAAATATGACAAATTTTGATTTGTGTATTTAGTCTGTATATTGAAATATAAAAAATAATTTATCACAGGGGGTTGCTCAGCTGTTTATTGGCCTGACTTTTTCCCAGAATTTTTTTTTATTGTTTCCAGGTTGCTTGGCTTTGGGCATTTAAAGAGTGAAGCACATAAATTTGGCATGACAACACATTTCGTCCCAGTTTCATTTTCCATCCATCCACTTCCGCTTTTCCTTTTCAGTGTTGCGAG
>VUQJ01018510.1:24599-35558 GCA_015108635.1 Andinoacara biseriatus | reverse complement strand
GTGGGGGGGGGGGGGGGGGGGGGGGGGGGGTGAGAGGCAGGGTACACCCTGTACAAGTCGCCAGCCTTTCACCGGGCTAACACAGAGACTTTTATATATATATATATATATATATATGAGAATAGTTTCAGTCATGAATTCTCAGCAAATGAGTTTATTTTGCAGAATATCAAAACATTGCTTTAATTATTGATCTGTGATAGCAAAAACTTAATAAAATGTATTACTTAGAATTCTGTGCAATTTAACAAAAGGCCACAATTTTGTTAACATTTTAATGGTCATTGTTTAAAATTGTGAATGGGCGGTTCATTAATTTATTGACAGATAGATACATTAGAGGCCAGGCCTGTAATATTCATAATGGTTCTCTGGAGCTTGAAAAACCCTCCAGCTATCTATTACTCCCAAAACGCCCAAACACCAGCTAAGGGGCATAGTATATGCAGTGCAATGCAGTGAGGAGTGCTCAGACCTCTATACTGGAAAAACTAAACAACCACTTCTCAAACACATGGCACAACACAGAAGAGCCATCTCAAAAGGACAAGACTCAGCTGTACATCTGCATCTAAAGGTCAAATGTCACTCTTTTGAGGATGCCAATGTTCACATTTTGAACCAGAAAGAGGAGTTAAAGAAGCCATCTATGTCCACTGTGAACGGCCATCACTGAGCAGAGGTGGTGGCTTATGACACCAGCTGTCCCCCATTTATAATGCAGTCCTGAGCTCTCTTCCCAGGTGCCTCAACCCCTACTCACACTTTCATCTTCTTGTAATAGAGTGGGGTGAAGTCTCATAGTGATTTCACCCTAAACCACTCGTTTTATTGACTCAGACCCTTTTCACACCTTGGTGCATGTGATTATGCACATGAACTGTAGTGGGTCCACAAACACCTACAGGGGACAGCCCCACTGGGGTTTAAGTACCTGGGGCTCTCCACCAGTTGGTTTTAGAATTGAAGGAGCCTTTTGGACGGGAGGTGAAACAAAGTTCAAGAAACTTAAAGAAGTCCACTCACTTTTTTCAAGCTTTAGAAACTACCATGACGTGCATGCCTGAGAACCTACACGGACATTTTCATAATAGGTAATGTGACTAAAACCTTTCCTGTTTCACAATATGTTTTTTTTTTCTCTTTGGTAGTTCAGTCCAGTACAACCTCAGACATTACCCAGGGACACCAGCCATCTGTCACTACCCCTTTCTGCATCTGGCAATGGAACTATGCACAGGGTAGGTATACTATTCTGAAGAGGTGGTCACATCCAAGCTTCTTAAAGCCATATTTATCTCATTTAAAAGTTGCTTCTATTAACTTCATTTGTAGTGGCTATAACTTTGGTGCGGGTAATCTCCGAATTGGTTTGTGTGTTGAGATGTTGAGCCGTGATGAAATGAAAGACTTAACTGGAAAATGATCTACTGCTGCTGCTGCTGCATGTTTTCTCCACATTCAACCTTTAGTTTTTTTTTTTTTGCTTTCACACTTTCTATAAACTGTCACGTGTTTAAAGTGCTATACACTCTCACCGGAAAGTTTATTAGGTGCACCTTGCTAGTACCAGGTTGGACCACCTTTTGCGTTCAGAACTGCCTTCATTCTTTGAGGTCCAGATTCTTTTTTTTTTGAGATACAGATTCAATGAGGTGCTGCAAACATTCCTTTGAGATTTTGGTACATATTGACATGACAGCGTCGCAAAGGTGCTGCAGATTTATCAGCTCCCGTTGCACCACATCCTAAATGTGCTCTATTAGATTGAGATCTGGTGACTGAGGAGGCCATTTGAGTACAGTGAGCTGATTGTCATGTTCAAGAAACCATGTTTATATGCCTAAATGTAACTGGTTGTTGCAATATGATTGGCTGATTAGATATTTGTGTTAACAAGTAGTTGAGTGGTTGGTGAGTGCAAATACAGTTAATTTGAGATTAGTTCAAGGAAAGTTGTAGATTTACTAATTGAAGTAGAAACTGGCTGGCGGAAGAGTTTCTAACGGAAGTAATTTCCTGTGACATGAACTCAAAGAACGTGTTAGGACAATGCTTGCATTGTACTGAATATTTATGATTTATTAAATGTATAGAACTTTAATTATTAGCATTATTTATTCTTTTATTTTTATATCACATTTATGATTTTTATATTTATATATAAGGTTGCAACTCAACTTTTGCAAAAAAAAATCAAAAACCATACCTTTGATTTGCACCGGTGCCTCATGGCAAGAAGGTCCTGGGTTTGAATCCAAGGTGGGGTGTTTCTATGCTCTCCCTACAGATGGGTTCTCTCTAGCTACTCTGGCTTCCTCCCGCATGAGGTTAGGTTAATTGGTGATTCTGAATCTTAATTCTAAGTATGAATGTGAACATGAGTAGTTGCATGCCTCTGTGTGCAATAGACTGCACAGAGAGACCCTGCCTCTCGCTCTGTGACAGCTGGGACAGGCTCCAGGGTTTTGTTCGTATGTTTGTTTGCTTGCTTGAGCAGAGTCACGCAGTCTGTAAAATGAATTGTACTTCACCTGTACCTTCATGAGGAAGTATGTATTGATAAGATCGATCATTTAAATAATTAGTAGTCGGTTTTGTTTTTTCATAGATAGATTCAGAAGAGCTGATAGGCTTTTATATTCTCAACTTATTGCTTTTTCCTTGGTGTATATCACCATTATGAGTATTATTTCAAGTCCAAACAGTGGTGTTCCTGACATAAATAAACACAGGCAGGCAGGATAGAAACACTCACACCTTTCTCACCTCTCTCACTTGGATATATTATCTGTCACACAGAGCGCTCCCACACAACCTCTACATCAACACTGTGTCCAAGATTAAAGCTGGTAGAAGTGCAGCCAAATTAAAAATTATACTGTAGCTTTCTTATTGCTTCATTGTTACAGATCAAATTTGTCTAACTATCTAAATATCTGGCTCTCTGTCCAGCTATTTATTAAATACTCTCAAACACATTCTCTCAAATAATGTGATTTATTGTGCTCATCCCTGAAGGTAATGAAAATCTAATGCCTCTTGATCTGGTGCAGATGAGCACAAGCAATTAGGGCCACACAGAGAGAGACAGACAATTGTTTAAAATCCAAAACATTATAAAACATGTCTAAATTTAAACCACTCACTGAAATTTACCATCTGCCTTCAACCACCCCCAGAACTCACAGATGCCGTCACAGTAAAAACTTTCAGTGCGTCGTTCATTTCAACTTAATTTTGCAAGGAAGGAGGATTTATAGTGTTCAGATGAGGAAGTACATCTGGTGTCTACACCAAGGTTTTTTTTGTATTTAGACAACAGATGTTTGACTGAAATTGACATGTACACTGAATCAATGACGACATCTACGTAGTGAAGCAACGCAAGCAGGATGATCCAGATTATTAGAGATAAGCATTTTGCATCACAAGGTTGCATTGCCTCAGTGTTGCATCAGTGTTTCAAATTTAATGTTGCTCATCAAAAAATACCCACATGATCAAAGTAGTGATTCCCCCCCATCAAGTCAGTTTGAGATGCATTCTGTTGACCTATATGTGTCACTTTTTATTCTGGGGTACATATATTACCCAAGAGGAACTGAACCAGTGACATATAGTAATGCATACTGCATGTCACACAGGTTTATGACCCAGGTGTTAAAACCCAAGTGGCCCATATTATTTGTTGACCCAGATCATACTCGAGTCTAGATTTTAAATTTTAAACCTCTTTAACACTGACTCCTCACTGCCTGTGTGAGCTCATCTGTTAATGTTTATAAGTGTGAATCACTGGGGCAGTACATTTTTCTGTATTTTTTTTATATAATAATCAGGATTTACTAAGGTAATTATACAGTACTGCCTGGCAATTCTTCTGATCGGAGCTTGTAAGGATTTGCTTCTGCATTGCTTCATGTAAATGCTTAGATGAAACGATACATCCGATGACATCACCTTTGTCTTTTTTCAGGGTAAACAAACTAAAAATTTACTGTGCCTTTTCAGGTTGCACAAAACATTTTATGAAATATTTGCATTACTACTGATGAAAACCAGTAGCATCCGTCAAGCATAGAAGACAGACCTCAAATATCCCTTTATGAACACCATCTGTCATGTTCCAGATGTGGTCTTCTAAGTGTATTTTAAAGTTAATGGTACTGAACAGTATTAATTTAATAAAAGTTTTTTTGTTTGCTTTTGCTATTATTAGAACTGTGGATGTCTGTGGAAGTCTTTCTCTATTTGTTATTGGCTGGTTTTGAAATACTATGCTTTGTTATGGGAGAAACAGTTTTCCATAATTACATTACTACGTTCTTCAGTTTCACTCTTTGTTCGTTAGTTTCCACATAACCTCAACGTGTGGTTTCACACCTGTGACATGTTTTTGGAAACATGTCAAGTGTCTATTGCCTTATTGTAGCAGGCAGTTAAGGTTCTTGTGGGAATAAATATACTAAGATTAGACTCACAACAGCTCCCTTTTCTTTTTTTAATTTCCTCTTTACTGAAAATTAAATATATTTAAATTAACTATACATTGGATTTTAAAGTAGTCCACATGATCGGTGCAGATCCACACCAAATATGCAGCACTAATAAGAAACCACAGAATTGTGAATATTTTTTACTCTTTGTGCCTTTCCACAATAAAAGGCTATCTTGAGGTTACAAGTTTTTCTTAGTGGACAGTTTTTACATGTGGTTTTTATTTGCTGCTGAAATAGAGGCACTCAGATCTCGCAAAAAAAACTGTTGGACAGTGGTACTTGTGGCAGTGGCAGAGCTGGTATAAATATTCAGCTGAGAGCACACCTTCCTGTCTGAGCTGTTATACACGAGGTCGACTGAACTGGCTGATAAAGTCAGCTTCCCTTTAGAATGGGGAAGTAGTTGTGAGCTGAGATACGAGGGACAGATGAATGGATTTAACGTTCTTACACTCAGTCGAAACGGCGTCATGGTTTGAAGTGACAGTAAATTCAACAGGCAAGAAACGGAAACACAAGCTGGCCTGGACTATTCGGTGATCAGTCAGAACCTATGCTGTGAGTTAATTTGACTTTT
Source organism: Andinoacara biseriatus (assembly GCA_015108635.1). Classification (NCBI taxonomy): domain Eukaryota; kingdom Metazoa; phylum Chordata; class Actinopteri; order Cichliformes; family Cichlidae; genus Andinoacara; species Andinoacara biseriatus. The sequence goes on along the minus strand of VUQJ01018510.1, from coordinate 30,479 downwards.
CCGCTCAGTGTTGTTTCTGTTTTATACAGTTATTGTTGGCGTTTTGACAGCACATGTGAAGTGACTTATACTAAATTGTGTCTTGTGATAAGTGATCATTGACTCATATTGTCCTGAGCAGAGGTGACGGTTCTGACCTTGTTACACTCACAAAATGTTCATTTGGTTGTATTTTTGTGTATCTCTGTGAACCCTGTTCAACATCTACAAATCGACATGTTTGACTCAAATGAGTCCTACTCGATTAACGTTGAACTCTTACTAATATCTGCCTCTTATTAATGTGAGGTGAATAGGGGCACGTGTGTGTGTGTGTCCGTGTGTGTCTTTTATGTATACCTCTGAGTAGTGATAAAACTGCATTTATCTGTTTCATCTGGGAGGATGTCAGCAGGGCAGAGGAAAATAGTTTCAGTGTGGTGATATGAGTGTTTGTTTTTACATTTAACGAACAAGCGCGTCTGCATCCTGTTTTTTAACATGGGTGTGATATTTGCACAAACTGCAAACTGCTTCTCTTTGATAGTGACAAGTATAGTTGGCACCTTTTTTAATAAATCCTTTAAAGGTCATTTCTGAAGAAAATAGTATTAGTGCTATTTTCTTTGAAAATAAATATATACATATAGTAACTACTCATCTGTCTTTGTCTTCATGCCTTCCTCCTTATCGCTTCATGCTCTCCATTTGCTTCTCTTAAGCTGTCACCTGATTTCCTCATTGGGAGCCACAAAAGGAATGCTGACAGTGGTTGGCAGATAAAACAGGTAAAACTCCTCTCTACCTGCTGCACTTGCCACAGGGTATTTAATGCATTTCACCTTGACTTTCACCTTGTAAAAAAAAGGTCAAATACTAAAGCACCCTTTACCTGTTTTACATATTTTCCTTGCACAACAGAATGCATTTGGTTACTAAAATGGGACATCATAGAACTTTTGGTGACTTTGTCTACCATCTTGACTTTGTCACTACCTGAGATAAAATCCTGCTTGCATAAATGATCTACTTACACTGACTCTTCTTTAAAAAAAACAAAAAACAAAAACTTTAGATGACAGCCCTTGCCTTGTACTTTTTGTTTGCAGGCCTGAACATATTCCCAAGCATTTTGTCAGTGCTTTAAGGGCTTTTGGTGGAGGGTGTTTTCCTCATGAAAATCAAGGAACTCAAGTCATTAGATGTGCAAAATCTGCATCTGTGCTGTATTACTGTAGAATATATTAAAGTTGTTGCCAGCTATGCTCTTTAGATTCTCAGAGATCAGCATTTATGCATATTAAGGTGGCGAAATAGCAATTCATGGTGTAAAAAGAAAAGCTGTTACCCAAGCAGATCTTACTGCAACATGTTGCATCACAGTGGGGTGTGGGTGCACTTGGTTTAAAGCCCTTTTAAAGGCCTACTCTTAGCAAAGGAGCAGATTTGGCTTTTAGTGCTAATCCTCTGCAAGAGATGGCAAACATTAGGAGGGATATTTAGTCTGATTGTTGGAACTAGGTTACATGGATTGGGAACCAAACTTAATTGTGGCTTCTGCTGCTTGAAAAGTTGAAGTAGTGTGAATTTGTGCATTCGTGTGTAGTCACGCATACTTCCATATGTACACGCATGTGATTGTAAGCATCACTAGTTTGTCTGTTAAGTACACAAGCGCATATTGTGTCTCACTGTGTCTCCGACGAACTTGTTTATCCCCATCTGCCAATGGATAAAGAGTTCAGTGTGGATGCTCATTGTGCTGGAGTGCTTCAGATCATAGCAGCAAATCTGTAGACCTGTAAACATGTAAATGTGTACAAAACTCTACGTAGAATGACTGTTGCATTGTTCTTCCTCAATTGTTTAAACTTCATAAAACCTAATTCAGACTTAACCTGACAACAGAGAGAACTGAGAGTAGATGTCTAAACCTGTTAAAGCACTAATGCAGCGATACATATGTGTGATTTGCTGCTGACCAAAGTGAGGTGCCAGTTCAATAACTGCACAAGTTATAGCAGTTGAAGCCCTTATTTTAGACATTTTATGGACTTTTCTGCCTTTCTGTCATGAAACAGATTAAGTACAAAGATCAGACTTATAATCTTGACAAAATATATTTATCAACAAGTCCGCTGTGGGGCCCGTTTAGCCCACAGGTTGAGCAGCTGACCATATGCTACGAGGCTAAATGCAGCAGCCTGGGTTGGACTCTGACCTGAGGCCCTCTGCTGCGGTGGCTGCCCCCATTCTCTCTTTCTTCCTCTCCCCCACTTTCTAGCCTGATCTTCACTGTGTTATCTAATAAAAGCTCCCAAAAAAACAAACAAAAAACAAGTCCACTGCAGCAAAACTACAATAATTTACCTGAATTACTACTTGCAGTGTCAATATAATTGACTTTTAAGATGAACGCCCAGTAAAGAGCCATTTCATCATAGCACTTTTGAAAAGGAAAGGTGAAAAGTTGATGAATCATGTTGCAAGCTTTGCATGGTTGATGTTTCTGTTGTAATCTACAAAAAGTATAAGTAATAAAGAATTATGGGAGAACACTGCATGCGTGATCTTTAAAAAGGCCTCAGCCTTTTTGTTGCTCTTTACTGTTGCTTGTTTGTGATTTTAATTGTTTAGCTTTTTATGCCCATTGTGCTGTTGCACCGTAGTTGCGCTAGGCAACAGCATTATATAAATATGAACTAAATATAATACAAGGGAAAATGATTGATATATATTCAGTTCCATTCAGTTATTCATACCTAAGCAAGTATATCAGCTCTCAAAAGCTTTAAACACGCAGTTTACAGATGTAAAAAATGATAGCTTAGGAATTGCTCTATCCTTTGTTTGTGTGTTCCACCCTTTCACGACTCTCCCAAACATTTTACCTTGAAGAGCATGCAGCGTGCTGCCTCCTCTGACACCCTGAGTACAATGGCATTTAGCAACACCGATACCCAGTGCCATGATTCTGCACCACTGCATGATGTCAGGCAGCAGCTCAACCACTCCCAGTCCATGATCCTGTCTGAGAACAGCAAGGTACTCACATCCCAAGCACACATTCCACATGAGCTCATGGAGTGTTTTGACAGAGAGAAAGAGGAAATGGACATAGTCGTCAACAAATAGTTATCACATAAAACATATGACTGTGGACAAAAAGCTGAACAGCGCATATGACGACTGCTTCCTGTTTTTCAGCTGGTCCAGCAATGCAGAGATTACTCCTGCAATGTGACCAACATTGTTGTGGAGCCTCCATCTCCTGTGAGCTCTCCAGACAGTGATGGCTGCACACCGGTGAGCAAACTCCACTTGTGACTTTGTTGCTGAAGATCCATGAAATAAGATAAAATGTTCCTCTAAGGGTCAGAGAGATCTTCCGACTAACTGTTTCTCTCAGCTCAGTAAAGTTGCTAAAGCTGAGGTTTCGGTTTTCACAGGACAACTAGGTCAGTGCTGAAGCATTAATGCACATAAATATGAAACATTAATGCACATTTCCTAATAAGAGGTTAATACAAAATTGTTTCTGCATACTGAGTTCTTTAGTTTACCTAAATGACATCCAGCCTTTTCCTTGACTGCACCCTGAAGGGGCTTGAATCAATCCCAGTTGTCAAAAGGTGAGAGGTGTGATGCACCCCGGACAGGTCAAAAGATTTGGTGCTTATTTGCAGATACTGTGTTGTTTATTAAATGTTTATAACTGTGGACATTTGTTATGTGACCCAGCAAAACAAGTTATATTAAAATGAATATTTTTCCCCCCATAATTAATTTTACAAAACATGCTCAGGCAATATTTGTTTGCAGGTTTGTAGGTCATCACTGTCTCTATATACCATACTCAACACTTAAGTGGTGTAAGTTCATCATTAGTATTACATTTTTTTTTTCACCTTAAACGGGGCCATACCGCAGTGGGAGATTTTAAAGCACTTCCCCTCCTCCTATTTTTGAATGATGCAACAGTCAAGTTTTAATGCGTTTTCAAAGGATGCTGTATATTACACAGAGGAAACTCCCTCTATGGTCCTCTAATGTTCAGATTTGCCCTCGCAGACTTCTTACATGCCCTTTTTAAAAATGTATTCCGTTCCTGCTTTTTTTAAGTGATGCTGTCAGTGTGACACTGTAAATATTACTAAATATTGCAGATTTTAATGTGCTTTAAAACCTTTTAATGTGTTCCTAGGAGCTGGAGAAAGCAGGCCTCTTGAACAAGACAAAAATTGCAGAAGGTGGCCGAAAACTGCGGTGAGGCTGCTTTTACTGAAGATGAATAAAATTGTTTTTTGGATGTATTAAGCGAGTATGATTTAGAAGACTGAATCCCAGCTTATGAATGCATGTGTGTGTGTTGGGTTGCAGGAAAAACTGGAGTCCTTCCTGGGTGGTGTTAGTGGGGAACAGTCTGGTTTTCTTCAAGGATCCCAAATCACAGACTCCTTCTAGCTGGGTAAGAGCGTGTTAAGGATTTTAGAACAGGTGTTATCATTATTATCACAAATACTTTTTTTAAAGTATAAAAAAGCATGTATGACTAGATGAACGCGACGCGGCACTTCAACGAGGCGCAGCGCCAGGCAATCAACCGCTGGCTAGAACCCTGACTATTCTGTCAAGGCTTGTGTGGCACTTTGTCTTCACTGCTTTTTTCAGTAAAATAACACATTGCTTAATTTTCAGAAAACAGGTCACACAAAGCAGTTGCAGGTGTTATATGTGAAAACTGGTCAGAATGTGAGAGGTGATAAAGTAGGGCAACAGAGGTTGCACCACAAAATCAAACTTTTAGAAACACAAAGCAGTGGATTCAGCCAACTTAGTCATGAGAATAAAAGAAAAATATTTTTCATACGCAGAAACCAGGAAACAGTCGTCCTGAGAGCAGTGTGGATTTAAGAGGAGCACAACTGCACTGGGCCAACGAGCTGTCCAGCAAGAAGAATGTCTTCAAGGTAAGAAAACATGGAGTAAAAATCACAAAACCAAAAAGAAACTTTGACAGGCCTGTGGTTTTAAAGCTAAAGTTAAAGACTTTCTCGAGAAATGTTTTTCAGGATGTTTTTACTTCAGTGATCCTTAAAGTGACGAAGTTCTCAATAAAATGTTCTTGTGAGCTGATATACTGGGAATATGCAGTGGGGCATTTCTGTCAGCAATGAGGGAAGCGAGAATGGGAAGCTTTCTTTTACCAGATTAGTGACCCATACAGATGAAGAGGAAGCAGTAAAAATGTTTTTACAGAGATATGTGATGAACTGAACTAAATATAATAGTAAAGTTCAAGCTACTACATTTCCAGATAATTATCTAGTATATCAATCTTTACATAGAAGGGTGAGAAAGACAATGGAGAGTGGGACAGTTCATCTCACATTAACATTTGTTTTGCTCTTTAAGCTGAGGACAGTGACAGGCAACGAGTTTCTTCTGCAGTCAGAGACAGACTCCCTGATCAAAGAGTGGTACAACACCATTCAGAATGTCATTGACAGGCTGGTAAGACACACGCACGCACACACGCACACACACACGCGCGCACACACACACACACACACACACCACTGTTTGAAAACTGTCTGGTTTCCCAGCTTGATTCTCACAATCCTTTGGATTTAAATATTACTGACAGTATATAAATAATATCTTGTCTGCCTTTAGCTAAAACAGAGACTATTATTCACTTAGCTCTTCCACGCTCCCTCGCCATCAAGTCACATGGTCCAATCAGATGTCAGGTGGCTTCAGTGACCCGTAGGACCAACCATTATCATAGAATATTATATACATGTTATCAAACTGTTCCCCATCACTGAATTAGCAAGCTGGCATGGAATTTAGTGTTTAGCATTAGCAAGGTAATGCTAACTACCCCCCCCCCCCACC
>VUQJ01018505.1:15786-29316 GCA_015108635.1 Andinoacara biseriatus | reverse complement strand
AATAAAAATAAAAAAAATAGAAAAAAAAAAAAAAGAAAAAAAAAAAAAAAAAGCCCTAAACAAACAAATTGATGTTAGCTGTGTCACGATAACTGTGCATTTACGGTAGCTGTGATGCTTAATAATGAAATTTCAATATAGTGTTAGCAATGCACATATAATAACAGCTTAAATATTCAAGTAATTGCACTTTTTCTGCTTTTGTACAGTTAGTTACAGACTTTTATCTGTATGTTCTTGTGCTTTCAGTTTCTTTAATTTGACAAAATTACACCTCTGACTTAACAGCTAGAGACTAATTTAACTTATTGATAGCATTATTGCTATTATCTTTAAATTTAAATTTTTTTTTGAGATATTAAGATAATATGATTTGGAGTTTTTTTTTTTCATCACAATAATCATGGTATCGTGACAGCCCTAACAGACACATCATCACATTAGACATTTGTGATAATGAATGTTAGCATTTAACCATCTAGCCACGCAGATCTAACATTCATTTGTAGTTGTTTTTCTGTCCCGCTAACGATTCAAATCCAATACTCGATCTCCGTTAGCTTCCATTTAGTTCTGCTTTGATTTTTTTCAGTGATTTTATTCTGCTTTGAAATTGTCTAGTATGCTAACATTACTAATCTCGATCACAGGTTAATGCTAAGAAGTTAGCAGCATGTGGGTTTATTGAACTTCCAGTGGAAACCATGCTGATTAAAGGAGTAGTCCCCAAACAGTCAGTTAAAAGGGGCTAACACGCTAAGGAAACCACAGCATTTTCTTTTTTTTTTTTAACTTTGAGCTTCACACTTTTCTCATTGATCATAGCAGCTTTAAATAGCAACTGGTTTTGGTTTGTACATGCATGTTTGCAGCGACAGCCTGAAGAGTTCAAGCCACAAGAATAACAAGGGTACTTTTAGTTTTCTCTTTACTTTTAGATGAACTTTTTGAAGTTATGTGTATGAGTTTGTATTTATAGGAGTGGTTGATGTGAGCCCCTCCCTGTTCCGCATCACAAAGCGTATAGTATGACATTCGTTAAGTGGCCTCCACCCACACGGTGTGTTAGTCGTCTCACACTGTAGAGCCGTAGATTCTGGGTGACCTTTAATACTATACTATGCATCAGCTATCAAACATACAAATCCCTGTAATGGAGCCTGACCCACGTTAGCCGTGTCCTCACTGTCGCTGTTAACTTTTTGTGCTACTGTTATCTGAAGCAGTGAAGCGCACTGCTTGTGAGATTTGCAATAAGCAGACATTATTCTTATCCTGTGTCCTCTAAAGGGAGAAAACTGTGAACTGTCATGTGTATCAAAGCGTAACCAAAACCAACAACACAGAGTTGTAAAATGACATTCAAAGGAATATTTTCATGGCTTTGTTGCCCTTGTCATCGAATCCCCCCGTCCCCTCATTTGAACCTATTGACCTGCTGTTGCTGGTGTTTGGTGGAAACAGGAAATCCCCCCCCCCCCAAAAAAAACCTGATACATATTTGTATATTCTGTTTTGCTCTGTTTTATTTTCTCTGGTCAAATGACACTGGACTGTTGAGAAGGCACTTGCTTGCAATGATTGCAGCACATGTAATGTAAACTGCTGGGGAAAAAAAAAAAAAGAGCCTGTCTTTGCTGTAGGTTTGGACACACTACTGATGGAAGAGAAACAACTGTAGACACTGGGAGAGAAGCTGTGTACTGCGGGCGAGGTGGTGAGTTGGAGGATGGAGGACCTGTATTTATATATAAATATCCATACTTCTGTGTATTAGCTTGTACACTATGTAGAAACTGACAGGAGCAGAGATGTTTTTTTAGGTGAGGGATGAGGCAGTAGGTAAAATCCGAAGGACGGCGGTGCAATAGAAATGTCACACGAATGGGTGCCTTATGTTAAGAGTCGTGGTTATGGGAGCAGGAGCCGCAATTATCAGTGTGCGCCTGAAAGTGCTCTTAATCACCACGAGGCAGATGGAGAGACGACCTCTGCTTTCCATCCAAGGTGAAGAGGAGCTGTCGCGAAAACAAATTACTGTCTTGTAAAGAATATGACTTTCAAGGCAGTGAGGAAAGGAGTCTCTGAATCTGGACTGTCGGTCCTCAACGAGATGAAAAAGCATTTATTGGCCCCATTAACTAGAAAACCAGCACAGTACGGATCACACGTGAGGTTTTCCTCTGTGAAGACCATCAAACTGCTCTGCTGTAAAGCCTCCACCTCCAAGTCTCCACTGCCTTTTGCTCTACATTCCCCTAGTGCTTGGTGGTGTATTTGCTGTATTTGCATTCAGTCTTAATGGAAAACATACATGCATAAATAAATGTCTCAGTATAATTCAAACACTGTCTCTGATTTTGAAATGAAGGGAGCGGGATTTCTTTTTGAACTTCCTTTTGAGAAAATGTTTTTTTTTTCTTGTGTGACTTGGAATATTTCCATACATTAACAATTCAGCTTGTGAAATAAAGGGCTTCTTTTATAATACCAGACTAATGAAGGATTCTTGCTGTAGTGAAACATGATGGAAACAGCCTTGTTCTGTATTGCCATCTTGTGGCCAGATTCAGTACATGCTGGAAAAGTGGGCCGCAAACTCAAGTTACTGTGTTCTCTCAGTGCCACCTAGTGTATTTCTGCAACCACTGAACACGCTCAACATTTTCACTTCAGAAGACACTTGGTACTCACACAATATTAGGTTATTAGCCATTTTAGTTTGCGAAACATCTGCATAACACGTTCACAGTATTTACCTACCATGAAGGGTTGAATTAAGGTAGTCTTTGAGTCTTTGCTGGTATGGAATTAGAATTAACCTTGTTTTTTTTCACATACAGTCTTATGTCACCACATGAAGGGTGGCTACTGTAACTATTTTGCATTGTAGGAAATGTATTTTTTTTTTGTTTGTTTTCTGGACTTGTCCCATACCAGAGCCTACAAGCCAGTAAATCTCTGCTTTTATGGAAATCCACTCAGGTCATAATTTGTCTTCTTTTTCACTGCCCCTTGAATTTTACTGGTATTAATATAGTTTTTTGTCACCTGTTGGCAATTGCACATGTATATTAGGGGCTCTGTGGAGTGATAGTAACATGTTGGATTATGAGAATTGTAGGTTCTAGTTCTGCATGGTTTATGGAAAAAGAATAATTAATAATAAATAAATAAATAAACACTGCCTAGAGTTAAAAAACAAAACAAAAACAAACTTAGAGTTCCTTGAAAAAGTATTTGCCTCCTTCCTGATTTCTTTTTTTTTGTTTGTTTTGCATATTTTGTCACACTTAAATGTTTCAGACTATCAAACAAACTTTAATATTTAACCAAAATAACCTGAGTAAAAAAAAATGCATTTTTTTAAATGATGGTTTCTTTCAGTTAGCAAATAAAACTATCCAAACCTACCTGGTCCTGGGTGAAAAAGTAATTGGAACTGAACTGAACAACTGGTTGTGCCACCCTTAGCAGCAGGAAGTGCAATCAAACGTTTGTGATAACTGGCAATGAGTCATTTTAATTCAACCACATTGGAGGGTTTTCAAGCCTGCTTAACGTCATGCCAAAGCGTCCCAATCAGATTTAAGTCTGGACTTTATTAATTATTATATATATATATATAATTTTTTTTTCCATTTAGAGGTGGACTTGCTGGTATATTTCAGATTATCGTTGCACTCTATAACCCAAGTTCTCTTGAGCTACAAGGCACACACAGATGGCGGCGCATTCTCCTTCAGGATTTTCTGGTAGAAAGCAGAATTCATTGTCAATTACGGGAAGTTGTCCAAGTCCCGAAGCAGCAAAGCAGGCCCAGACCATCACACTACCATCACCATGTATGACTGTTGGTATGACCTTTTTATGAAATGCTGGGTAAGTTTTGTGCCCGATGTAACGGGACACAAACCTTACAGAGTTCAACTTTTGTCTCGTCAGTCCACAGAACATTTTCCAAAAAGTCTTGGAAAGTCTTTCTCCTACACTGTGAAAAGGTCAAAGGTCCATCACAAGGCTAACACAGATAAATATTCATGTTCACATACACACAAAGTGCCCATTTCACACTGGGGAAAACAATGGTTGGAGACCATGGCACAACCAAATTTATTGTGACCATGTGTGATGAAGATGCAAACTTGTTGCCTTTTGAAATGGTTGCTTTGAAGATGGGGAGCAGGTCTCCAGTTGCTTGCCCTCAGTTGCCTTCTTCAAAACAACTTTTATACATATAGCAATACAACAATAAGATGGTTCAGCTTGCTTTAGTCTGCTGCAGACAGATTATTTGCAAATCTTTGTCGATCTGTCTGTGAGTGATTGCAGCCAGTCTGAGTCAGACTGCAATTGTTTGGAGACTCCCACCAGACGACCTGTGCAGTTGCCTCAAAAGTGGTCGCCCATTGGGTTGAGGGTGTTGCATGCTTCACCTCTGGGCAACCAATTGGTCACTGCAAGTACTTGCAATTGGTCTCCGACAGTAGAAAATTCTGTGCAATCACTGGGCAGAACATGTAAACTGCACACAGTGAAGCCCCAGATGTACAAATAAGTGAAAAAATAGATAAATAAATAAATGAATAAATAGGTAAATCAAAACCAGACATACAGGAGGGGAATTTGCAACTTAGGTACAGACTGTGGATCATTAAGAGAATGGATGAGGACAGGGGGGAATGGAGTTGCCCTGTTCTGAGTAATGGGAAGACAGAACTAATGGTAAATACTTCTGTTACAGCACAGAGTTCTAAAAATTAGTCTGAGCAGGGATGAAGAGGCAGGTAGAGATCTGAGAACATTCAGGCGAGAAACACCACTGCTTAAAGATAAAAAATGCAGCTTTCAGGGAGAAGGCTCTTCTCAAGAGAAAATCGACAATGATCAAAACGCATTCTGAGCCGAGAAATATTAGAAAAGAAAGACTGCTAAATATGCTGATGTACAAATCCTGTACTTCTTCTGCAGATTATTATTATTGTTAATGTTGAGTTTTACTGGCACTGTTTATTATAGTGGTTTGCAGAAGTGTTGAATCTGACTGCACTATACAGAGTGAGGTGTTCCTAGTATTTTGCCTGCCCCTCATACAAACTTCAAGGCGTGTTGTATTGAAATACATTAAATGATGTATTTACCACAGCAAGAGTTAAAGAGGGGGAGTGTCTTGCAATATGTCACATAGGCTGATAATATATTGATGCACCAGCAGCGCTCAGCATTGTTCTATAAATCGATAATCTTTATTAACACAGTATAAACAACAAACAGCAACAGAAGAAACCCTCCTGTAGCGCGTATATGAACAGAAGACCCACTACATCTCAGAGGGGCTGACTGAGACAGAAGCATAGACATTGGGCTGATCGTGGTTCAGTTTTCATGGTACACACAGTATACACAAACTTATCAGATGCATGAACCTTGTATGGTCCTTAAGCCATTCAGCCGGTTTGCAAATGGACATAAGAGAGGACAAATTACAGTCATGCTGAGCAACAGTTAGCTACAGTATGAAACAGAGTCGATACATAAAAACCAAGTAAATCATCTCTTTAGAAAGGTTCTTTTATATAAATGATTTGAAGTGTACAAAACAGTATATTACACATTTCTCAATGCATGATTCTGAGCAAGACCCAGTAGCCTACAGTACACTTCCCTTCAAAGTACTACAAACTACTTAACTGGATTACAAGCTACATACAGACTGCACTGTACTCTGCGTAGCACAGCAGCCCCACATGGCATCAGGAGACTATGGGAAAAGGAAAAGATCAGCAGCATTGTCTTTTTTTATTAAGAATACACACCTATAAAAATGCACCAGGCCTCATATATTGCCAATATCCCATGCGAAACAGCAGAATGCCATTCAGACTCACTTCCGTAACATCAGAAAAGGATGCCGGCCCCCCTCTACATACAGTATCTATCCACAAAGCTGCATGTAAACATCACCACGGCTGCTTCATAGTTCTATGCTTCTAATGTTTTTGATATACATATGATAAGTTAAGGCTCTTTAAGGACCTGAGGATTTTGAACATATGATGAGGCACACAGAAGGCAAAGAATAGCTCTAGACACAGGGCTAACTGAAAGAATGAGGAGCATGAGACAGCCACAAGGGTCTGGTTACCATTGCTGTTCAATGGCCAAGATAGAGGAACCCAGGGAGAAGCTCTCAACAACAGCTTGGTGTTACTTCTGGTTACAAAGTTGGTAGTTATCACACGGATGGCTTTAAGTACTTCATCGACATTTTTGGAGCTGTTGGGTGACCTTACCCCACAACGGACTGGCACCAAAAACGTGGCATGCTACTGTAATATGCTAATGCTTTAGCACTGAGAATGATGGATCCAGACTCCATATATATCTATACACGTAAACAGTTATTGCTCGCTGTGATCATTCCCTCTGTCCGTATTGGCTGTGAAAATAATCTGAGTGCAATTACAGTCCCAGACTCTAGATGTGAGCTGCAGTTTAGCAGAAGCATATATGACCCTTCAGCATTCTTAGGTTAGCAAAGTCCAGGTATTACTGTTCTGGTTTATTGCCCGAGTGATCTCACAGCAGTAAACCTGCTGCAGCACAGCAAGGAGACAAAAACAGGAGATTTGGTATAAAAAAAAAACTCTGAATAAAAGGTCATTTAGTTAGTTCTAGGTTACGACTACAGGATAGTAGCACAAAAGTAGCCTGACCAGAAAGATGCAGCACATTGGGATCAAGCATGGTTACGAAGCATGCTTTATCCTGTTAAGTGCACTGGAACTGACAAAAACTATTGCTGCATCTTGGGAAGCTTAGAACCAACAGCCACTTGAAGCTGGTTCCAAAAGAGAGTAAATTCCCATAGACTTCTGTGTTAAAATGTCCAACTAGCTTGAAATGAAATTGACATGTTTACAACCTGGTTCATGAAAATAGTGCACTTGCACTCAATTATTTTCATAACTTACACATCTGGATTTTTTTAAGCCTTAAATTTAGGTGTCGCCGGTGGTCTGTTAGCCTTCACCACTACTAATTCAGTCACTGAACTGGACCTCTAATCCATGTCTGAGATGTTGGTGCGTTTTGAATTTTTTTTTTTAATGGATTATCTGAAGTACAGCCCTTCCAAGAAGCTTATGCTTCATTGAGGCTTGAAAGTACAAACCTGTGAGAACTTCTGACTTTGCAATCTTGTAACGCGACTCACATAACGTGAGCATGTTTCGCAAAATTATTGTGTGGTCTGAACCACAAAGCACAAGCGTGGATTAAACTAAAAATGAAACTCCAGTGAAGCTCTGCCATCCTTGGACAGGAGGAATGATTGCGACTCGTATCGCTTTCAACGTTCACAGTTCATGCGACTATTTTCACAAAATTTCCAAACTTGGTGCCTTTTAGCATCATCTGATACCAGGACAACCCCAAAGTCACTTTACTACTATGATAAAGCATTAACACGTGGAGTCTAACGTTCGTTCTCTCTTCACAAATTGGGTGAGGTGACCAATAGCAACACACCAAAGCTGTCGATGCAGTCCTTTGAGAGAAGCTCTTTTTTTTTTAAAATAGTGCAGAAACTGAAATGCGAGAGATAACAGTTCATTCACATGAAGAAGAAAAAAATACCCCTCACTTTGTTCCTGCTGGAACCAAAGTCACAAGTAGTATTTTAGAAGACAAAGGGTGATCTGTCAAATCACATTCTTAATCTCCAGACTGGAAAGTTTGATGATGTTGTTTGCCATGCAGTTAATTGTTCTCACCCAATAAGCCCAGACAGACTTTAAATTCATTTAAGAAAAGAAAATCTATAAAAGCTCAACATGTCATACAAAAAGATGCATATAAGACATTTTTTTCCTCATTATTTCTTTTTTTTTTTTCTTATGAAAGCTGCTTTGGTAACAACATAGTCACGACATCGGTCAATCTCCTTTACTTAGCCTGGGTGCTGAAGGGGACCCCTTCCCTGTTTTCTCAATGGTGTTTTTTTTTTAACCTTTTTTTTTTCATTTTTTTCCCTTCGGTGTCTCCCTTCTGCTTCTAAAATCTAAATGAATGGATGTAGTTACACCGGAGCGGGCTTTGTTTGCGTTCCGCTGGAGAGCTGACTCCACATCAGATGCAATGTCTGCTGCGAGACGTTTGTCATAAAGATGTCCGCGCTGTGAAAGACAGTGCTATTGTGCTGAGGGCTGACAGAGTGGAGACCTTGGATGCTGAGCCGACGGCGTTGGGGCCTGGAATAGGTGTTGAAAAGAACAAGGCATTTAGTCTATGAAAGAAATACGTTTTTCTCATTTTTTCCTTATTAATCACATGCATCTTCAACCTGCTTTAGTAATTATGAGCTGACACATTTCCAAAATATCTTCTCGACTCACTACTTGAGCAGCAGTATGAGGCACAGAAAGAATTCTAAATAGAACTCTTTACTTTACATACTTTCTGTGTCACATAGAGGCTGCAATTACACAAATGTCAAATGTAGAACATTATTTCCCCAGTCTCTCTGTTGCTTTGGAGCAGCTAATCTGTTCTGCCAAGACAGCAGCAGGGGAGTGGATTATTCAGCTCAGCCATGAGGGAGACACTAACTAGCTCTCCACTGACCTGGTATCCTTGGGATGGTGATCTGCCTGCTACTGCTGCCTTCCCCTCCCTCTCCAAATGGCTTTATCTGGATAATATAGTCCTCATCAGTGGGAAGAGCCAACTCTACAGAGGTGGTATTTGTTTCCACGACACTGGGGCGACTGTGTCGATTCTTCTTGTACAGCACCTGAGGACGAGGCCAAATTAAGACGGTGTGGCAACAAACAGAATTTACTGATAAACAAAGCATCTGGGATCTTACTTTGTAACCAGTGACCTCTGACTCATTCTCCAGGGCTTTGACCCGCTCCCAGTTCAGTATAATCTTAGAGTTCGATGTGTTCCACATCACTTTACCCGGTGGCTGACTGGGTGCTGAGAGGACAAAAACACATCGTTCACCTCAAACAACAGCTGAGGAGTGGCACAGTGACAAAAGGATTGTAGAAAGAAATGACTTCAATATAGCCAAGCTTTTTTTTTGGATTAGCTGGTTCTATAAAACCTAATAGCCCACTCAGTGTAGTGGGGTGGTTATCAAGTGGAGTAGCTGTAGCTCAACTACTACTAATCGGAAAGTTCAGTCCCTGGCTGCTCCAGTCTGCATGCCAATGTATCTGTGGGCAAGATACAGAACCCCAAGTTGCTCTCTGATGCATCCATTGGAGTATGAATGTTAGATAGAAAGCACTTAGGTGTGTAAAAAAGTACTGTACATAAGAACCAGTCATCTACTATTTACCATAAGCCAGACTTTCTGCATCAGGCTCTGTGCATGCTCACATAAAAGGGGATCCTTGAAAAAAGATCTTCAGCAATACAGGGTTCAGGTTAAAACCTATGATGACGAGGGTTAAAAAATGGAAGGCATAAAAGCGTCTTCTCAGGTTGCTGAAAACACGCTTGTTAACTTTCAACTTTGTCTGAAAACTAATAAGTCTTTTTTTACTTCTCAGCACATTTGACCAGCAGATTCAAACTCAGCCTTCTTTCTAGAGCAGCAGGATTAACCACTGCACCACCATACCACCGCTGCACCACCACACCACCGCTGCACCACCACACCACCGCTGCACCACCACACCACCGCTGCACCACCATACCACCGCTGCACCACCACACCACCGCTGCACCACCATACCACCGCTGCACCACCATACCACCCTATGGGAACCTTAGGTTTTGTCTGTTTAGAGACTTGTGCGTGCAAGTCCAGCATGCAACATATAACATATAATAAGGCACTGACCCATGATAAACATAATTTCCATGTATATATGTACAAGCTCTCCAGGGTGCACCCCACCTCTTACAGAATGAAAGCTGGGGGTTTTTCAGTGGGCCGCAGCACTCGACTTTGGGAACCACTGACACACAACATTTACTAGACTTTTACTTTTGAACCATGTTAATCCAAATTTTCGCTTTGTTGGTTGTAAACCATTTTGACATACGTTTGGACCTCTAATCCGAAGCAAACAGCTCAGTGGGATTTTGGTGAACAGCTGAAATTATCTGTATATCACCATTGGAGCATAGTGTCATCAAAAAAAATAATCAGTGAAAATATGATGCTTCCAGCTGATTTTAAACTGAAATGGACCATAATCTGCTCTGGACCAGCCAGGTTAAAGGGGCCCAGCTTCTCTCTGAGCTTAGTTCCAGCATAACTCAGTAAGCCATTAATCTCACTTCATAGAACACCTCATGCAGGCTCTAATTAGATCCCATACTTACGTGGCTTTTTGGTAGTAATGTTGACGGTGGCGCTGGGAGGCCCCGTTCCAGCAGTGTTATACGCCCTCACTGAGATGTAATATGCGGTGCTGCCTTTCACCCCGCGGATGATACTAGACGTTTGATTTCCTACGGTCCTTTGCACGCTGGCCATGTCTTCCCTTTCACTTCTACTCCAGTACCTCAGCTGAAAAGCAACAAGGCAGAACCACAGACGTGAATGCAGAAAACACGATGGACACCTTAAAAGCTTTCTGTTACACCCTGTCAGCGAGGTGCAAACTGGAAACAGGGAGATGTGAACTCAACTGGATGGAAGCTGTGAACTGGTCTGAAAACAGGCTTTAGCAGCATGGCGCCTTGTGCGCAGTGTGAACTGTGTTCCTCCATTGTGCTGAGCGGATGCGTGTTGTGTTCAAGTTTTGTTGTAAAGATTGAGGTCAAATATGCAAAAAGTAGGGAATACAAATAAAAAAAAAAAGAAGAAAGAAATAAAAAGAAGTGAAAGAATCCCTAAAAATCCCCTGCCATCAACTTCCACTGATAACAGATTTTCTTTGTCACCCAGCTTGTCAGGGCTGAAATAGTGGGCACGCTTGACAGCACAAATATAATTTGCCTTTCCTCACAGGAACAGTTTGCTCAGGGCCTGCTCCTCTGTTGACTTTGAGTGGTCAACAATTTATAATTCTGGCACTTTATGCAGTCCGAGGATGAAAACAACGCCTTTGTTCACATTTTGGATTTCAATAATGCGCAGAATTAAAATGACAAGAACTGAGTGCAAAGCCACTGTTTGCTTTGTTGTGTGGATTAGAAGCTAAACGTTCTATCCCTTAGAGTATTGCATCAGTACGCTAATCAGGGTGGTTACAGTACTTAGGTAAGCAACAAGAAACACAACTAAACCCACAGGCTTGGGACTCAGCTGGACCATTATGCAGGCAACAGCAAGCTATTATCTCGTACGCCCAAGGTGCCTAAGTCTGAAACACTCATCAATAATAGAAGAGAACAAGATTGTACAGCATTAGCTGGCATGTGCATGCACACACAAACAGGAAATGCATCCAGGGGAAGCTCAAACAAACAAGGTATTTCATCAGCGCTCACCTCGTAGCCCAGCACTCTCTTCTTGCTGGTGTTCCAGGGCAGAGCTTTCCACGAAACTTCAATCTCAGATGCAGAGAGGCTCTTGGCGCGGACCCTGGTGGGCGCTCGCCCAGGCTCTGGAGTTAATGTATAAAGACTGATTTTAGAAGTTACACTGCACTTTGATGACCACTCAAAGGGGGGAACATCAAAAAGTTTCAAAGCTGCTTCTTTTTATCGGAACAACAGAGGGAGGAAAGTATGTGGAAGACGTCTGCGAGTGCTGATAGAAGAAGGCTGGCTGCAAGATCGCTGCCGCCTTTTTACAGAAAGCAGGATTGAGTCAGTCTTTTCCTCATGAATTTACTGCTAGCTGGACATGCAGATCTACTCCACAACTTATAATGTATGCCATGAGATCATACACACCCTCCTCTGCAGAGTAGATAGTGATAACAGGTCCAAATGGCCCTTCCCCCAGGTTGTTGTAAACTCCAACCTTGACTTGGAAAGGCGAGAAAGGCTGAATGCTCTCATTTTTAAAGATGTATCTGGATGCTTCAGCGGAGGGTACGGCTGCCTGCATCCAGCCTGTGGCACCGTGGGGTCGAAAAGCCACGACATAGCCAAACCCAGGTCCATTCTGCAGCTCTTCTGGGACAGGCTGCAGGAAAAGGACACCGTGTAAGTGCTTGTGAAAGAAAGAAAAAAACATAGTTTAACTCCTTTTTCATTTCACTTGTTAACTGCAGTTTAGATATGAGTATAGGATGTCATGAAATCAGGTCAAAGATGAGCCTTTCAATGTTTAAGGCAATGCTTGTCTTCAAATAAAACATGCTGAGCACATAAAAACTATAAGTAGACACGTCCATTGCACAACACAAAGCACTCAGCGTGATAGCATAGACTCAGCCGTTGTCATGCTTCAGATATTTATAGCTTCAGACATTATTCTCGTGAATAAACAAAACCTCTTCACTCTGGTCTACTAAAAGATGCATTTAAAAAAAATGCATATTTTTTTTGAGTCTGGAGAGAAGCCGGGTCTACTGTCTTGATACAGTGTGTTAACACTGCGGGAATAAATGTTTATGGTCTCCACGCAATCGTAGCGACCAGATTTAGCAAAAGCTTTTAAAGCCCCACCCCCACAGCGCTTATTGGACTGACCAATGGTCAGAACAATGGGAAAGTCCAAGCAACTGAGTGAAGATCTTAGTAGCAGAAGTTTATATTTGCAGCTGCACAGATGGAAAACCCAAATGCCTTCTGGAGAAAGGTTTTATAGTGAGACAAGACAAAGAATGAGCTATCTGACCACAATAACGAGGTATGTTTAAAGGAGTAAAGGTGAGGCTGTCAAACCTAAAAATACTGCACCGTCACACATGGTGGTGGTAGCATCATGCTCTGGAGCCGTTTTGTTACTACTGCACAATGTGGAAGGAGGACTAACTCCAGATTCTTCAACTTCACCTCTAAACAACCACTAGACAGTTCAAACAATTTACACAACCTAAACACCCCAAATTACCATGACATGCATATCCATGATGAGTGTATGTAAACTTGCAACTGGTATAAATACTTGACAGAGGATTTGGCGTAGTCTGGGCAAATTAAAGGGGGGGTTTACCCTCTGAGATTTAACTCATCAACCCAACCCCGACCCTGACCCCGACACTAACCCCATACAATCAGTGTTGGTAACAAAATAATCATTCTGACACACACCAAAACTGTTCTTGTACTGAGCCCTGGATTACAGCCATGTGAATAGAAATATCTGCCGTTACCCTGAGGGAGAGAAGTCTTTTCTTTATTTCTTAAAGCAATAGTTAATATTATAAATGCAACCCTCCATCCCCGCTTTTGTGTGAAAACAAAAATGCCTCAGGAATTTCTGGAGCTGAGGCAAAGCAGTGGCTTTGTTGAGTGGAAGTTACCTTTTAAGTGAACGTGCACATGCTGAAACATCAACAGTGATTCTGTAAAATCGTTCACAGCAGGAGCCGCTGATTCTGAGCAGCAGCATGAACAAATATACATTTTTGGAACCCGGCTGATATGCGAAGGGCTTTGTAGCCATAA
>VUQJ01018504.1:7472-23466 GCA_015108635.1 Andinoacara biseriatus | reverse complement strand
GTTACTCTGATCAGCTATAAGGAACGGGCATTTAATTCCAGATAAACACTCAGGTGTGTGTGGATGCTTTAGTGCGAGAGTGAAAGACAAAGAAGAAGAGCGACCTTCATCTCTGCAGCTGACTCAATGAGTAGATACAGTGCCAAGTTATTTTAATTAGTCACCCTGAGAGCACTGTGGGAAACAAGGCTCCGCAGGGATAGTCTTCAACAATAAGCATTCAATCCATCATCTGCCAGTGAAGGAAATGGATAATTCCATGAATGAATGACTGCTTAACCTAACAGCAAAGTGGTCAATACTGTACATGTGTCAGAGCCTGACCTTTGTATTGACCAGCATGCACACTAATCTACTCCAGGTCAAATGTGTGCATTGGACCAAACATGACTGCACTGCTCTCCCGGGTGGTAGACTGTGACCTACATGATCACTTTTGACTCAGAGATGTTTTAACTAAATCCATGCCCCTTTCCAGAGAAATGACAAATGGGTGTTAATTATTTGTTTTCTCAAAAGGCACGTGTGTGTTTCTGTTCAGGCATGCTCTCAACACAAACCAAACTTCAGGGTGAAATTTGAAAATGATCTGCGGCCCATCGAACCAAAAATAAAAGCTCTGATTGTCACACAAACAGAAAGATAAGTGTAAAGTATCTGTGTTTCAATTAATAATTGTGTGTTTTCAATAATTAATTTTGATCTTTTGATGAAGCACTTGTTGAGGTTGATTTTCCATTAACAGCTTTAATTCTGCCGCCTTCCTCCAAGTGAGCTAATTTAAGATCAAAAGATTTTTTTTAATCTGGTAGATTTGTTTCATTACAACAGTTTCTTTTAAAAATGCAAATGTTTCATTGTTTCATAAATTACAAAACAATAGTCAAGAGCCTCTGGATGTGGGCACTGTGGCTCCACAGCTGGAGGGTCGTGACCCTTGAACTGCAATCGGACCTGGCATATCATCTGCCATAATACCGGTATAAATCTTTACATGATCAAATACACACAATGAGAAAAGCCCAGATGTGTCTACTAGCCAAAGACACTTGTCCACCTTCGATGAAAAAGGGAGTTCTTTCAGCATCCTCCAACATAGCACAGTGCTAAAAAAAAAAATTTCTACTAAAGGTGGAAACAGCATCCCTGTTTTACCACTTGAGGCAAAAATACGAAATATAACACAACATATGAAAAGCTGGTGATGTGCAGCCCAAAACTCAACAAACCAAGCATCGTTGGAGAGCTTACTAGTTGGACTCTGTATGATAAAGAGTCAAACAGCTATGCAATACTAGGGAAAACATCATGTGGGCTACTTTTGTGCTTACATCTGACTTATGCTGTGTAACGTTATTTATAATGCTGTGTCGCTACAAAAGCTGCTGCTGCCGGCTCCTTGTGACAATAGATTCACACTTCAAATTAGGTAGTCTGTCATCAATCACAGTAGCTCTAACAAAGTATGCCCTTCATTTTGTTTGCACTAATAAATCCGGCTGCCTGCAAGCTGCAATCAACAATAATCAGATCAGTATTTTTTTTTTAATACATATTGCCAGAAATGTCATTATTTCAAATTTCCTCGAAATATTGGGATATAATTTTGAGGCTATATTGCCCACCTCTATACTGCATGTGAACAAATTTTGAAATTAATAAATACTGACATTAAATTGTGTGTGGACTGACTCGAGTTCTGAAGCAAATATTTAGCTCTGCAGCTAAAGAATACTAACTAGCCATACAAAAAAGTACTGTTCTATTATGCACAGTCCACCTGAATAAGAATCTCCCGGACTCAGACACAGTGTGGACCTAATTCATGAACACCCACTCTGGCAGCCCAGCCATACATATCATGCATTAGTGACCTTTGTTGCAGAGTAGCTGTTCATTGAAAAAAATCTGAGCCATCAGAAAGCATGCACTCTGCTGGAGTTTATCACAAAAAAAATGGATTGATAAATTTATATATACACTATTACAAGAAACATTGTCTGTACTGTCAGTTTTCAGCTATTTTGTTACATACAGAAACAAACTGTTCTGTCCTAACTGCTGAAAACAGCGTAGCCCACACTCATACATAAAACACACACACAAACTTCCATCAGACTTAGTAACAAGTACATGAAATTATTCCTATTATTGTGGCCTAAGACTGCCTGTCACTACTAAATTTATTTTTTGTGTTTATTCCTTTCTCCCTTCCGAGTACTAAGTTATTTTTTTATAGATCATCTACCTAATCTAATGTGAACTGAAAGTGAAAAAAAAGTCCTAGTATTTAATTTTGCACATCTCGATATTTACACTCTTGCGGTGAGTTTACATTGTTTGGGAATCAAGTGAAAAATTAAGGTACAAAGTTAAGCAGCCACGTGTGCTGACAAGGTTTCTCAAAGGTCCAGAGGCAGTTCCATTAGAGGAGCTATTAAAGTAGAAAACCTCAGTCACTGACGTTCCACCGTGAATGAAGCAAGAAGACCAGAGGCCACTGCTAAAGACGAATCTCTTAATCCTTCATAGGTCTGTCTGACCTACTTTTTCCAAAGTTAATGATTCGTATCCACAGGAGAGAAAACGCACTGTCACCTTAGCCAAAGCGATATTATCTTTAACGGTAAGCATTTCATTCTGCTTATTCAACCACAACCCCAGGATATTATATATACTGTAGTACCTGAATGTTCCATAATTGATGAGATACTTGGAAGAGTTTCCAAAAATTGTTGTCCATCCGAGTCTAAGAGCTCTGAGTGCTTTTGACATAAATGGCCAAGACTGCACTGGAGACTTCATCCAAAACTTACAGGCCGACAGCAAAGGAACATTCAGCTATGCTACTGTATATGTAACACAGAGGTTTTGAACATGCTGTTTACATTTGTGTGCCTCACCTGTACTGAGCCTGGAAGTGCTCCTGGACAAAACTGTGTCGACCTCGAGGTTGCTGTGTACTGGCTACGCTAGGACTGGAAGCATTATCCAATGAACTGGTTCCCTGTGAACAGAAAGGAAGACAAAGAAGAACTGAAAACAGGCCATCACTTTAGCGATATTGGTACATATTTACAGTGTTTTAGATGTTAAGAATATTTTTATTCTGATAGATGCACAAATAAAAGCACCAAAATGTTCTTTTCATAATGATTATTACAAAAGACACTGAACACCAGTTTCTCTTCAATTTTAAGAAGCATCCTGTCTACTACTGCATTTAGTCTGTCAGTACTGATAGCAGCTATCATTACCATAGGAAGACACAAATGAGGGTTCATACAAAGGGAATAACAGAGGTGCCAACAAACAGAGCATCTGCGGTGTAATTCACTGATGCAAAGCAGAGGGGAAAAGTAACTAAAAGCTTTGAGTAACAGAAAAATGCACTTTTCCTGCCTTACATATGGTTATATATCACTAGGAAGGAGCAACATGAGTGAAGTCCAACTCATTAAAAGTGACAAAATTAAACTACAAAATGATCAAAATGCTCAGATGTAGTGAAATGAAAAATGAGTGACACAAAAAAATGAGAATGAGGTGGAAAGAGTTCATTGAAGAACCCATAAAAGGGCACAATCATAAAATATTTGAGCACAAAAAGATTTTTTTTTTGTGTCTATTGAGGAGACACAAAAAGTTGAAATGGCTAACCACAATACAGTCGGCACAGACCGCAGTCATAGAAATATCTGAGATTTCAAACATCCTCAGTGTCATGCTGCTGGCTGCTGAATAAACTAAATAGCAGTGATACCCCCACATGCTGTGTCACAGACAGCAGGAGGGGAGAAAGACTTATAAATAAAAGTACAGAAGAATGATGGCAATGAATGGAAGATGGACGCGAGTGATTCAAGGAAACACAGCAACAGATTGCTGTGTTTCCATTGTGTTTAACTTAAATTTGAGCTAACACTAGGTGGTAATGACTGCTCTAGAATTCTGCATACTAGTGTCAGTTCGCTTAATGGACAGGGAGAGAGATGATGGCCTACACACACCCCTGATGATGCACCAATAGCACTCCAAAAAGTTTGCATGACAAGGCTAATTTGGACTCTTTTATTTACAATGTATTTTATTCTAGGATTGTTTACATAGGTATTTTAAAATCCTCTTACTCACTAGACTCCCTGTCAGATTCAAGTTGATCTTTACAGTTGCAGCATAAGAAACAAAAGTGGAGGGAATGCCAATCAAGCAATGCAAATGAACTTGGATGTAGGGTTTTAATATAGACACAAAGTCTAATGGTGTAGTCCTTTTTAATGCAAAAAGTAAAGGTGAAACATATTATATGTAATTAGTGAAGCGGGCACTTTTCCTTGTCCATTAGGCTATTTCTTACTCTCTCTTCTGTGAGGAAACAATCCCAAGCCCCCCCCCCCCGCGCTTACCCTGAATTAGATACATGGAAGAAAATTGAAGGATAGAAGTGAACATAAAAACTTGCACTGTAACAAAAACATTTGCAGATGTTATGAATTATATTCTGAAACTGATTCTTCACAGAGGTCTAATCTGGTTTGTTTACCACGTTGTGATGTAAATTGTTCTATTTATTCAGGATGATTTTTCAGTTCTTCCCTTCTGAGAAATCATTAAGTGCTACACACATGCTAATTAGACAACACAGTACTGTAGTTCAAACCCTTGGGCAAATCAAACGTTAAGCAAACAAAGTCGCAGTCCACTGAGGAATGAGACTTCCTGCACCGGTCTTGTGCCACGTGAAATAATGACAATCCAACTTTGATGAAGCGTTTCTTTTGTTCAAACAAAAATCCAATCACTGCTGCATTCACCGTGAACAATGGGCCGCTTTTGGCATCTTTGAAAACTTTTTTCAACGATGGCTCTTTTCCTGAATATTTAATTAGGCAAAAGCACAAAGCCCAGTAAGCGTGTGTGGCAGTTTGTTTCCAAAATCCACCTCATCCCTGTTTTTAGACGCGGCCCCATCTTTACTTTCATGTTTGTTTACTAAGTGGATAAAAACTTAATCCTTTGAGTTACTGCAGTATGCTATAGCAATATCTCAGTATTTTTGAATAGTGTAAAGAAAAACCACCAACTAAATACTCTGTACTTCATATTTATGTATCATCTCTCTTTTGCATATCCCAAGCTAAGCTGTGACTGACTCCCTTTTCACAGTTTTGTCCTCTCTTTTTTTTTTCCTTGCATCTCTTTTCTGGAGGACAATGGAGAACAATTCACAGACCCTTAGAGACAGACTAGATTACAAATATCACCATGGAAACAGTGGCCTCATTCCCCCCAATGAACATGATGGAACAGGGAACTTTTTTATTAGCCACAGCATGCCCTAAAAATGGAGAGAAAAAAAATGCAGTGATGGTAAAATTCCAGACTGATACCAATCTTTAAAATAGCAATTTGGCTGATGGTCAGTGTCAGGACTGATGTTTTGTTTTCTGTTTGTTTGCTTTGTTCTGTTACAGTAGTTATTCTACCTTTTTTGCCAGGGAAATAAATAAATCTTCATTATAAATCAATAAATATCTTTGAATAATCACTGGGGCAGAACTGTGGTGTGTTGGTCACCTCTGTTGGGTTCAAATCCACCTTGGCTTTTCTGTGTGGCGTTTGCATGTTCTCCAGTTACTCCCACAGTCCAAAGACATGCAGTTAGTGGGGTTAGGTTAATTGGTGATACTAAAGTGCTTGTAGGGGTAAATGTGAGTGTGAACGGTTGTCCTTCTCTCTGTCTTATCCCTGCGACAGGCTGGCAACCTTTACAAGGTGTAGCCTGCCTCTTGCCCTCTGACAGTTGGAATAGGCTTGAAATTTTTGTTTCAGATTGTTGTCATTATATATGGAGGAGGTCATGAGAAAGTTACAGCAGTTGAGTGTCTACAGCATCTCTAAAACACGGTGCATTAAAAGCACACCTGGATAGAAAAAAAACACACAAAGAACAGTGTTTGATGTCCTTCAAGAAGTCTGGAGAACTATTCCTGAAGACTACAAAAAGAAATTGAATGAAGAAAGCTGCCTAGGAGAGTTCAGGCTGTGTTGAAGAATAAAGGTTTTCATAGCAAATATTGTCTTCCAAGCATGTTAGCAATTCAATGTGACATGCTTGGATGTATGTTTGCACAATAACTCTCTGCACCTATTTCCCATTCTCTAATACATACAATATATAGAAATGAGGGGTGGCTTAAGACTTTTGCACAGTATTTTACCATGGACATACCTTGAACTTTTTCACACAGAATTCGCAAAAATGATAAAATATTTCATTCACAATGTAGGATCCAGTCACCCATCCAAATTCTTCTGCATATCATATTCAGGATCAGGGTAGGGCTGGAGACTATTTCAGCTGTCATAGGCTGAAAGGCAGGGTACAGCCTCGACAAGGGACCAGTCTGTCACAGGACTAACATACAGTCAACCATTCAAACGCACATTCACAGTCAATTTAGAATCACCAATTACACACATAATACATGGTCTTCTTCTATCACTTAATGAAAGGTAAATTAAATTCACCCACGGTGCAGGAATCATTCTGGATTCTTTGTCATTCAATTTAACTAAAATCACATTACACCAAGAAGATTAAAAGTTAATGTTTACTTAAATGTGTCAAACCAACACAACAGGAAGAAAAATATGATCCAAACTGACTTTGATACTTAATTCTTTATGCATAATAAATCAAAACCCACATTTCAATAATCAAGTCAACAACCTCGTAACCAGACCAGAGATCAGTGAATAGACACCACTTCACTGCAAAGAATGAGAAAAACTGCATGTGCGCACCCATAACACCTTTAAGACACATATGCTCATGCATACAGTATATACACCGCAGACACAAACAATGGGATAGACAAAGAGAAACAACACTGAGAATACATTGTGTCTTTATTTAGCACCAAGGGAATAATGAATACCACCACAGTGTTGTTCCTGCTCTGCTATGGTCTGCCAAAAATAGATGCGGGGGCCGGCCGCAGCAATAACAAGTGAATACTAATATTCAGAAGCAGTAAGCTGTTCAATTGTCACACTGGGTATAATCCAAAAAACCCTCCTAATGCTAACAGATCTAGGCCACATTCAGCTGCCTCCTGTTGCTTGAGGGCAAAATTACCAGCGGCATCTACATGCTCCTGGCAATGTAATTGATTTCTAAGATTTACATATCAGCCAGGTTTCAGAACTCAGCATGTTCTGGCTTATATAACTGTATTTACTTTGTTCTCTAAATGACTGTAGAGTCAAACTGTACACAAGCTGCTTTCAAAAAAAGTTAGCAGAGCAGTGAGCGGGTGGAGAGAGGTTAGAAAAAATGGCAACCGGAGCAACTAACTTAGGAAGAGTTGTAATTGAAGGGCTCTGCTGCTTCTCTTGCAGTCAGGAATAGGCATATTTTGGTCATGCTTTTGAGCTTCAATTTTATTTTCTTAGTGCATAAATAGCCAGGTGTTATAGTCAGTCAATTATAGCACGTATGTGCCAAAAGCCCGGTGGACTCGTAGCAATGGGCTGAGAGATTAGAACACACATAACTTTGACAATAAAAACTTTAGTTATTTGCGATGAGGGTTGATAGCGAGTTTGGTGTTTCCATTACACCAGTGCTCTTAAATGAGAAGCTTTTCAGCTTTGGCAGCAAAAGCCATTCCCAGAATACTGAGCAAGTGTTTCTGGGGTGTAAAAAGAGCTAAGGTCACTTTGAAAAGAACACTGTGTCCTCCCTCTCTTTTGTTCTCCCTTTTCCTTTCTGTTTGCTCGTCCTCTGAGCAAGGAGAGGTCAAAGTGGTACACATCACAACCATCAGCAGAGTTTAGCACTATCGCATCACAGGAGCAGCAAACCCTAAACTGGACCCGTGGGTTTTGTGTGCTCACATGAAGGCTCACCAGGAGCTGTGCACACAAAAGCCACGCCCTTAAAAACACACAGGTAGAAGAGCAGATAAACTTCAGACCAACCCCGACTCTTGTATTGTCTAATTAGACGAGTCATGCTTGAGCTTTGTTACCTTTTCTACTACTATACTGCTGGTAACATCGAACACACCTACATTACAGTTGTGGTCAAAAGTTTGCGTACACTCATCACGGGCAGTACAATTATTCCACTCTGGAAAAAGAACAATTCAAATAAACCATTAAAAGCACAAACTTACCATGGCATTCATGCCCATGATGAGCGTATGGAAACTTTTGACCACAAATTTATGTCATAGAATCTCATAGGTTTCCTCATGGCATAAAACAAAGCATGCTAAAGTAAATATTTGCACGTGTTTGTCTGCTGGATACTGGTAATCATTCAAGTTCGTTCACACTTAGAGAAATCACCTGGTGGTGAGTGGGTGCTTGTGAGTGTAGCCAGCATGACATACTTACAGCTAAGTAAAAACAAGAGCAGACTGTTGCTTTGATTGTCTTGGGATTCTGGATTGTAACTATATTCCCACCTACAACTTTCATGTGCTGCTGTCTTCCCATTCGCCTGCCTTTACCTACTGCATCACTGCAGGGCATGACAACTTGCACAATTTGGCACAGCTACTGTAACACGCCACTGTTTTATCACCTGTCAAAAAAAACCAAACATCAGAAATTCTTTACAAGTTTTAAGCAAAGAAACGGTTTTCAAAGGTAAAGGAACAATATCTGTAGTATATACACAAGTGTGCTATCTTTATCCCATCAGGGCTCTCCTGCTGCATAGTTTGAAACAAGATTAAAATGCCTTTGCAAAGACATGCTCTCAACTGTGAGAGAACAGAGGCCACGCAGAATGAAAATACGAATGAAGAAAAGTGAGAAATGAAGTATAACCCTTTTCTGACAGTGTGCACTGGAGTATGAAATCTTCCTTGGGAGTAAAAAGTCTCACTGATGTGGGCAAATCTTAACAAGGTAACAAGTCACAGTCACATACTTACTACCATCCAGAATAACTTATACACATCATGACAACCGTGACAATCACTCATCAGCAAGAAACAACACGGACACTTGGTTTCTGTCTTCCCTGTGACCCGAGATGTTTTGGTCCTTCCCCAAACTTTGCTACTTTGAATCTCACCTCTGCTTGGCACTCATCTCCGTATGAGCACTGAAGCATTTCTACAGTGTAGCCACTCTTAATCTCTTTGGCCCTGTGCCCCCTTTGTCTGCTGGCAGAAGCACAGCTTCCCTCCAGAGATCTTCACACTCCAATCCCTACATGAAAACATATGCTGTTATCAAAGCCCTGCTGATTCCCCATGGCATGCATTCATGTGTGATGTTTTTGAGGCAGTCTGCAGAGGAGGGCAGTGAGTAGGAGTTTGGCTTAATGTGTGTTGCTGTATATTTCAAGGTGTGTGTGTGTGTGTGTGTGTGTGTGTGTGTGTGTGTGTGTGTGTGTGTGCATGTGTGTGTGCAGTATGTGCGGGCTTATGGTTTCAAAGCAAGCAAAGAGATCTGAAATTACTCTAACAATGGGGAAAAGGGAGTGTTTATTGTGTGATTAGGCTGCTGGTGTAGCCATAAAACAGGACAAGAACAAACCAGGAGAGACAGGTTGGCTGTCAGGTTGAGAGACCATAATAACCCAAATGGCTCGACAGGCTGCAGAGTTAACCCAGCCACTGGCCAAAATCTTCAAGGGGCCACGAGATAAATGCTTGGAAATGAGCCTAAAATTACCTCTGAGGAATGTTTCCAATTGAATCTATACCATGAAGATTTAAGGCAGTTCTGAAGGGGTCCAACCCAGTACTAGGAACATGTACCTAATAAAGTGGCTGATCAGCAGCAGGTTAGTATTTGATAACACTGTCTGTGCCAGTCATTTTGAAACTTTAACATACTGTACCTTTTTCACTTCTTTACTTTTTCAGTCCTCTAAGTTTAACAATTTCAACAGCTGCAGATTGTCTAAACATCTGTAAATGAATGTTAACACTGGCCATTTCAAATTCCAGCACCAGCTAGAATCTGGAAAGCAATGGCTACAGTTACCTGAAAGCACTTTTATAAAAAGAGAGACAAGTGCGGGTGTTTTTGTTTTTTTTGTTTGTTTGTTTTTTTTGTTTTTTGTTTTTTTAGACCAAAAATAAACAGTTCCCAACCAAAGAAAGACGCTGATTCAGTTATCATCTGAAACCACATTTCTAATCAACTGGCTGGCTCAAGAGGCTTAACACATTCACCTTGGCTTCCAGTAACAGCTCTGATTCATCCCCTACATACCTGCTTACTCACACATACACAAAAAATTCACGTGGCAAACATGCGCATGCGGATAATACGAAATATTAACAAAATATTAATAATAACCAGTAAAAATTGTTTTTCCACACTTTCTTTGTGTGAACTGAAACTGTGATTACGAACACACTCTTGTTGCCTTTCACTTTTTCCCACACACACACACACACGCACACACACACACACACACACACGCACACACACACACACACTAACAGGCATGCAGCATTTAAAAGGTGTTTTCGGACAGGGTCATAATAGTCTTCGGCTCC
The DNA here is from genome assembly GCA_015108635.1 of Andinoacara biseriatus. Classification (NCBI taxonomy): domain Eukaryota; kingdom Metazoa; phylum Chordata; class Actinopteri; order Cichliformes; family Cichlidae; genus Andinoacara; species Andinoacara biseriatus. The sequence goes on along the minus strand of VUQJ01018504.1, from coordinate 12,931 downwards.
TAAATGCATCTATAGCTTATGTCCACAAAGAGAGAGCGGCAACATTCATTGAGCCGATAAAGGACAACTCTGACAGCAGGCCATGAGTGACACTGGAATAGGTGTGCGAGTGAATGTGAGATGCTGCCATGGTTCTTTTTCCAAATGTGTTTTCACCTCAAAGAGGCAAAGCATGATCCTGCCAAATTCAGCCAGCCTGACCAGAAGTGTAATCTCTAGCAGCCATGCCCATGGCTCAAACGATGAAGGCCTGAAGAAATTCTCATGATAAAACCTGGCAAACGAAGCCTTGAGGTGATCCAGAGGCAGCTGTGACTGCGGCGTCTCTGATGCACTATAGTGTATCAGAGCAATGTGACACCACACACAGGGATGCGTACCATCACATTTCTGTATCTTTTCCAAAGCGACACAGTTTCAGTTGATTTATTTATAGATTAAATGTATAAATACATAAAATAAAACCATATACCATAAAATGCTTACCATGTAAGTAGATTTTCATTTCATGTTTAAGCGTCCTGCTGAAAGAAGTAACTGATCGCATCAGCCCACTCATGAGTGACAAATGAATGTTATTGCTGCATAAGTCAACTTGCCCAGTGTGGCCAAAATTCAGAAACTGCCAACCATCTCTGATCAGTTATCTGTGCAAGGAAATGGGCTGCCTGCTGTGTGTGGTACCACTCTGAATTTAGTACATTGCATAACATGCTGGCATAAAGTTTCTTAGAAAATTAGAAATGGCATCTCAAGAGCATTGCATTCACAGGTGCAAATAAATTGGAGTAAATTTAAAATAATTATTCCTCTTGTTATAAAAGATGCCACAAAAAAAGAAAAATGCACCTTGAACACAACCTTCAAAAGAAAATATTCACTTCTGACTCCATTTCTTAAAAAAACTTCAGAAAACAGCTCACAATATGATGTCCATATCATGAAATATATTCACATTCAAATGTAATGTTTGTTTTCTAAACTCTGCTCACTTTAATTTAATAGTTCATGAAGTTTGCAGAGGTACTCTCTTAATAAGTTTTTAGTATATGCGTCGTGCATGCGAGTTTCTCTTCAGCAAGTTTTACAGTGCTTTGAGAACATTTCACAGGAGCTGAAGTAGCCACACTTTAACTTCTGGTCTCAGCTTGATGATTTCGGTCTCCAGCAGGAAGAGATGATGTCTCCCACTGAGTGTGTGAATTAGGGAAGCCAGTGTTGACATGCTGTAGCTGCTTGTCTTTTAGAGAAAGGCTGCCAGTTGAATGGCAGTCATTTCTGTACAGGCCAGGATTTAATAAAAGTGTATTCCTATGTTTGTCTTCCTTGAGAGGACTGGAGATTTGTTGTGGATAGGTGGATAATTAACAGGACTAAATGATCAAGAACAATGCTAGTAACCTAATTAGGCTGCCTTAGACTTTGCCAGTGGCTTGAGTTGTTTCACTGACTCATAGTCTACCTGTATATTTAGAAATCAGCTGGTTGTGATATGAATTTCATTACCATCATACAGAAATGCAACATTGAGGTGATCTGTTGAGGTGCACTGCGCACGAAGGTGTGCTGTGTGGAGTGCACAGTCAATTTTCTGAGGGTCCACCAGCCCACCAGTGTGGCTGGTTTGTCCATGTCTGCCAGTACCTCACTGTGGCCAAGTGTCTTAAGAGACTGGGGCGAGTGAGGCCAGAATCAATAGTCATCTAAAGGAAGCATTATGCAGACACAAATGATTTTGTAATTTTTTCCAATCATTTGAAAAACAGTTTAGAAATTTAAAAAAAAAGCATACTGTACATGTATATACTAAAAAAAAACAGAACCCACCCAAACCTAATGGCCATAGTACACCACATGTCAGCAGAGAACTATTATCTGGACTTCACATCGGGCAATTCTTACATTTTTCATCTGGCAATTTTTAACAAGTTTAACTGTAGTAAAACACGTCTCTGTATCTATTCAGGGTACCTATTTCAGCCATGAAACAACAAACAGAAGAAAATTTCCAGCAGCAGCCCCCTTTGTGCTATCACAACCAGCTGGTTATGGTTTAACTAGGCTTCTAACATTTAGTGACTGTTTGTAAATGGGTGCAGGGACTGTGTAAATCCGTGCTGATTAATGGACCAATCAGCATTCATTAGCAGAATGGGCACATAAATTGCCCTGTGAGAAAAATTAAAGGACTTCAGTCTCATAATACTTCATTTTGGACATATTGATGTGCCAGTGTCTGATATGCAGATCATTTCCATACAGCAGGATTAATAGGAAGTTGAATGGCTCTTCTTGATAGACTCTGGCGTTAGCATCAGCTCCAGAGTTCATTAACAATTCTAGATTTTTTTAAAACCTTTGTGATGATAACTAACTTTAACTCTAAAATCTAGTAGGAATTTATAAACTGTCTCTTACATGTCTTTGAAATATTGTTGCGATATTACTGACACATTCTGCAGTTATAAATTGTTAAAATCAACTTGTAATTATTTTATGATGTCAAAGTAAATTATATCACTATAACACTGGCATCTTTACACAGTAATGGCTACTTATTAATGGGCATACACACACAAAATACAGGCACAATAAGCTAATATTAGCCAGTATGTTTTGCATCTGGACATTTTTCATCTACTTCTAGCTGGCTCAGCATATACTGAGAATCATCTTCTATGCAAGGCTGTGCTGCACTTTCCATTTCAAAGCCAATTCAAGAATTCACATCTATATGGAGGGGAGTGGAATTTTCTTCATCACTTAAAGCCTGTGAAGATCTGTAGCCCAAAATTTAGGACTATGCTGATTGGCTCATATCCTCAGGACACATATATAGAAACCATCAATTGGTCCTGCAGTTTGTCAGACTTCAAATACTGAACAATCCTGCATATTTTAATAGAGGAAACTGACAGCATTTACTTTGCAAGCTGAAAACTAGAAACTAATTAGATCACTATAAGATTGAGGACAAGCTGAAATGCATGTCCCAAAATGGCCAGCAACTGTGTCTGCTGCACAAGAAAACTGTCAAATTTCGCTGCTGACAGAACTGAACAGCAAACCCCATTATCTTTTTTTAAGTTCAGGTGTGTCAGGAGCTTGGTTGGACTAAAAGAGAGTGGGGGAAGAGAGATTGCTAAAGAAACAGTAGAGAGTGTGAGACCCTGACAGAGCAACACAGAGACTGAGTCAGAGAGACAGAAGGGATGTGGTCCAGAGCAGGGGAGGAATGAAAGAAACGCTGTCCATGCATTAAACCAGCTGACTCACCTCTATTCTTTCAGCTACTGCTAATTCGGCCTATTCAAAGCTGGCTTATGGTAACAAGGCAATCTGGGAGATAACAGTGGAAACCACTGGCACAGTTAACCCCTCTTCCTCCTCCATTCCTCTGCTCTCTTCTAGCCCCCATAACCCCCTCTCTCCACTCTCGCTTCCTCTCTTAGCTGACACTTTATTGTAGGATTAATTCTTGAGTTGGCAACACCAAAAGTACGCCCATGCTGTTGGTGTGCTTTCACTGGACAAATCGATCAGCCTTTCACTGGTGTTCATTTATTGTTCTAGTTCACAAAACCATGAGCAAATAGCTGCACATGAATTTCTTCTGATCCTAGGCCTATCCCATAAAACCCCTGCATGTATCTACTTCATTTCATGCAGTGCAGCAAGACCCGCCACTCTCTGGCTGTTACTATGGGGATGCCAGCCGGGCCAAAACAAAGGCAGAACAGAAAATAAGCAGCCTGAGACAAGAGCCACTGGCAAGAGCTCTGACAGCCAAATCTGGCTTGGCTGGAGCGGCTGGAGCCACCTCTCTCTCTCTCTCTCTCTGTTTCTCTGTGTTTCTCATTCTCAAGTGTTTATTCACAGACAAATATTGATTTAGAAGAATATATTGATGCTAGTCATTGAGATGAAGAGGAGAGAATTCATTAGCTTCTAAAGAAAAAGGGCCCGGTAAGGGTCTTTACATTTGCTTTGATCAAGTTGAACTTTTAAGTTGACCAGTAGCTGACCCTCTGGTCTTATCAGAAAAAAGCACCAATGCTGATCTGGCATCTTGGGAAAGAAAACCTGAGAACTTTTAAAATGAAGTACGGTCCCCTAAGAGCGGGCAATCTGGCAACGTTATATTGTGGACAGTTCAGGGAATTGCACAGATTGAATCATGAAACAAAAAAATAAATAAATAACAGTGGTTTCCAAACATCTCTACTCTGTACTGAGATTGGTAGTGACACAACAAGCCTTGCACCAAGTGAGCCAGCATCCTGAAGGAAGGCAGAACGGTTGTAAACTCAATCTTCTGAATAAAATCTAAAAAAAAAAATAAAATAAAAAAAAGATATAGAGATGTGAATTTGGGATTTTAGCCTTGAATGGAAGTGACTGGCTTTGTATACCCCTCTACACAACCAATCATGTGACCGCACAAGCTACTAAATCTGTGAAAAAAAAATATGATTCAGACAGCGGAGCCATGAAATATACAGCCTTTAAAGCTCACAGAATCTTTTAACCACGTTACCCATGGTGGCCATCAAACATGGCACATTTGTTGGCCACATCTGGCCGAACACAAGCACAAGACTGGTTCAAAAACTCCTTCGGTCCTTTTACACACAACACAGCAGCAGCTTCCTAAAATTTCCACAGAGGCTTCTCAACACTTTTCAGTGTAAGAAAGAGGTGTTTTACGTATCCTAATTTGTGCACAGAATTCAAGAGGAGGACACTAAAACCGTCTTAATTATTGTCCCATTATTCTTACCTATACCTAGAAATATTTTTAAAAAAATACTAGTAACCATGTTTGACTCCTGTTAAAATTATATTTAATAATATTAACCATGATTTAAATATAAAAATATATTTAAATATGTATAAAATAATGATCATGCATATAATGTTTTCACAATAGTATCACGGTGTCGCCCACCCAAAGATTTGGCTGATAAGTTGTGAGGGTGGGGGGGTAAGACTGAAAGGGCTACAGGTGTGATATAACCTTTAAGAACAAATGTGAGGAAAAGTGAGAGCGAGTGACTGGCAGGGGTTTTCAAACATCACAGGGCAACTGTTTCCGTTACTGTTGTGTTACTTTTCGTCAACTAAATATTGAACTGTCGGCGTAGCAAAAAACCCTGACGCAGCGCCACACTCTGGACAACCCTAGATTGTCATCAAATGATTGGCTTATTGCTTAATAGCGCAGTGTGACCATGACAACAGTTTTTTTTTCCCCCTCAAAGATTTAAGCTTTAACAGTTTCGACCAAAATGACAGAAATTTACCAACAAATAACAGTGTAGGTCCTCTTTTTAAGACCACTCTAAAGTAATCTGTGAGTTGTATGTTTTGGGCTTTTTTTTTGTATTTTTGCCATTACAGTAAATAATAATGCTGCCATCACCATTTAAAGTGCTTCTGTCTTTTTTTTTTTTTGAGTC
>VUQJ01018503.1:2979-19860 GCA_015108635.1 Andinoacara biseriatus | reverse complement strand
TTCGTTGCTTCTTTTTTTTTTTTTAAGAAACCCTTTGAAAGCTGCACTTCAGCCACACGTTGATTGTTTGATTTACATTCCACTGTGGTGATGTACAGAGACAAAACTACAAAAATTGTGTCTTTGTTCCAATAATTATGGAGTAAATGTAAATATGAAGGCATGTTTCCATTTGTACCTCACATACATACCAGGCCGCGTGGGGAGTCCTCTGTCCGGAATTGGACGAGCATCAACAGGTTCAACTACCAAAAAATACAGTGTGTAAAGAAAACATGTCAAACCACCTTTAAAAAAAAAAAAGGTAATGAAATTCAATTTACACACAATTTAGTGTGTGTGTTACCATGGTTCTCTGTGTTGGGCTGGTTAAAACTCTCAGGGTGAATGAAGCCCAGTCCATCCAGGCCAGGGTCCATAGGGGCAGAGCTGTAAGCCTGATCAGGCATCAGAGCATCATTGCCATAACTCACCCTGCCATCCACCTGCAAACACAGAGGAACATTAATTAAGCCACCTCAGTGTGTTGGTGGCTTTGTTTAAGAACTTGATCCAATCCTGATGATTATGCGCTCAAGGTCACTAATAAATTATTCACCTAAACAGCTGCAGTATTACATAATCTAAATGTTTTTCTTCTTATGTCACTTCTCCTCCAAGTCCACCATACTAAAAGGTCAGCATCTACATTTTTGTGTGCATGTTTTTGTGTGGCTTTGTTTCATCATATCAGTCAAGGTGATTAATTTTACATGGGAGAAAGTGGAGTTTATACAGGAGTAGGTGAGTAGGTGCGACCTGACTTACCCGCTCATCACTCTGTAGTGAAGAAACTTGCTGAGACAGCTCTGACTGAACCCTCTGTATTATAACCGCTACAAAGAAATGGCATAAAGTGAGAGAGAGGCAGATGCAGTGTGATGACATGCAGTGGAGGAATGTGGCAGTTAGGAAAACAAGCCAGGTGAAGCCCACACAGAGGTCTAATCAGTGGAGGTAATGTCACTGTAAAGAAACATTGTTAGAACTGGTTTACAGTCCTTTAATCTGCAGACCTCAAACCCACTGTTAAAACATTGCTTTTATTCACACTACAGGACATTTAGGGATACTTAAATAGTGCTGCACAGAACAGGTGGTATTATAAGGGTTTAATTACATTTGTTTTCTTAATAATGAGCAGAATTGGTCTGATTTGATACAGCTGCATTGGATAACAGTGTAACAAATATGAAAGATGTTACATTTATTATCTGACATTGTCACTTTATTTTTATCAGCTGGAGAGTCTGTCCATTAAGTATTACTTCATGCTGAAAGTCATCCAAAACCACCTCCCTCCATATTTTTCCAACATCATATATGGGAAGCTTTAGTTACACATAATTTAAAGGGAAGAATTAAGAGTTGGCGTGCACTTCAAGATGGGACCGGCACAGGTACATGCGATCTCCTTTGCTTCACCTTTCTCGGCTAAAATCCAAAGATATCAATCTCTCAGTAAACAATGCTCGCCTTTATTTCTTTTTAATCGTACTTTCTAGAGAAGCTGGTTTTGAAATCCACCTTCCATTGTGGTCCTTTAGGTCAACTGAACAGTAACTGCTGGTTGACCGCCAGCCAAGAAACCCTCCCCTTAACCCCCCACAGCCAACAAAACAAAAAATTTGACCTGACAAGTTTAGTCAAACAAGCTATTATGTCTTGGGTAAAACAAGTGCTGACAAGTGAAAAAGTTTCTCCATTCTGAAGGCAACTGACATGACTGCCCAAATTAGTATGTGCTTTTAACACCCTCATGTCTGATGAGCATTTGTAAACCCGACTGAGCTCTTCTTCAGGCCTATGCAGTGGCCGAATAATTCCATTTGCATGAAGTGCCAGTAAAAGCTTTTGGCGCATAGGATTTACTGAACTGAGTGTGCACGAACTGTGGACTTGACCTTTAAGAATAAGATGTGAATAAACACATACCGACTTGGTTTTGGATCTCATTTGCCACACTGGGCACCTTGTAGAGCAGACCCAATGATTGATTCATCCTCTCATCAATCACAGAAAGATAAGTCAACACCTGGAGATGAGAAGAAGTTTAATGGCCCACTTTGTTTTCCATTTTAAACCATCATTTGATTCTATGATGCTTTCACTGTTTGTATGCAAGTACCTGAAAGCGGATCTGCGCTGCCTTCTTGGGATCGACCGTGCGAACATGTTCGTAATGCTTCAGTGTGTGCTGCCTGTCCTTCTGCTCTGCACGGACATACTTCTTCAGGAGGCTCAAAACCTGACGGGGCTGGTGGCGCACAGGTGTTTGTAATCAGTGGGATTATTACATTTTGGATGTGTTGAAATATGTGTGTCTTGCTGATAAACAACACCAAAGAAACTCATTGATCTAAACCCTTCAGCTGACCACACTCCCATCCATCCATCCTCTTCCGGTTATCCTTTTCAGGGTCACAGGAGGGGGCTGGAGCCTATTCCAGCTTTCATAGGGCGAGAGGCAGTGTACACCCTGGACAGGTCGCCAGCCTGTCGCAGGGCTAAAACCACCATAGAATCACCAATTAACCTAACCCCACTTACTGCACGTCTTTGGACTGTGGGAGGAGTCCCTGGAGAAAACCCACGCAAACAGAAACTCCACAAAGGCCCCAGCCAAGGTGGATTCAAACCTGGGACCTTCTCGCTGTGACGCAACAGTGCAAACCACCACACTGCTGTGCTGCCCCAGTGACACCTCTCCTGTTATTAAGTGTAAGTGTGTGTGGACGTGCATGTACCCGTGGAGGATTGGCCTGTAGGGCACTCAGGTAATTTTCGAGAGCCAGGCGTCGGCGGCTGTTGAGCAGAGCTTCCACCCGTAACATGTGGGTTTCCACCAGCTGCTGTCTCTCCCCTGCTGCCTCCTGCTCCAAAGCCTCCACCTTTTCCTGGAAGTGCTACAAGTACAGCACATTTTACGCAGTCAATATATTTACTAATGGGCACGCTGCAACATGCTAGAAAAACCACAGTCATCATGGGGAATGGATGAGAAAGCTCCTGTAATAATTCTGACATTTCTCCAATTAATCACTGTCCTTTTTAACAAAGAAATAGTCACTTTGTGTTTTTTGTTTTGTTTTTTTCAATTTTGTTTTTATTGTTCCATTTCTTTAAATTATACCTTCTTACATAACAATTTATAGTACATTTTTGAGTAACATTTCATACTTTAACCAAAAAAGAAAAGAAAAAAGAAGCTCAAAAAGAGAGAAATAAAAAAGAAATAAAATAAGTAAAAAAAATTTTTTTTATTAAATTTATCTAGCTGAAGTCTATTAAAGAAGGTAATTCGCTCCATGTTAAAAATTGCATAAACTATACTTTGCCATTCCTCTATTATTGGGGGTTTCTGACTCAACCATTTCTTTGTAATGGCCTTTCTGGCTGCTAAACTCAACATACCAAACAACACTTAGTATCTTTATCTATGTCTTCTGTATACAAGATACCAAATAAAAGTTCATTCCAATTAAATGAGATGTGATTTCCAAAAATGATCTTCAACTCATCATATACCGACTTCCAGAATTTATTAATAACAGTGTAAGACCAGAACAAGTGAAAATGATTTACTTCTTGTGTACCCCATTTTCTCCAGCAACCAGAGTAGCCTAAATAATATCTGCTTTGTTTAGGTGTAATAAAAATCTACACATAAACTTCCATCCAAGACATCTCCATAGATACGAACTTGTTATTTTCCATTGAAATATAAATTGTTTTAACCATATATCATTAGATATTAAAGAGTTTGCCTCTTTCTCCCATTTTTGTTTAATATAATTTGTGTTTATTGTTTTTATCACTTGAAGGTCCCTATAAATTCGAGAAATCACTTTGAGATGTGATTCTGAATAATATATATTAATAATTATCCTCAGAATTGGCATTTCCCACAAGTTCTTAGCTTTTAATATAGAACTTTGTATATAATGCCTAATTGTAAATATCTATAAAAATCATTATTTTTAAGTTGATGGTGACTCTTCAAAGTTTCAAAATCTTTTAGAGTCCATTTATGAAACATAGTGCAATAAGAAGTTATACCTTGTTTAGTCCAAATTTTAAATCCTTCATCCAGGCTATTAGGAGTAAAATCCGAATCATATAGGATCCATCTTAAAATCTTTATCTTGTGGTTATAGTCATTTGTTTTTATTACTTTAAACCATATTTTAAGTGGAAGGTTAATCTACTCATTGTCTTTTTTTAATTGTCTTCTAATTAGTCTTTCATCTCCTATTATAGCCTGGAGTGGACATTCTTTAGTTAATCCCCTTAATATTTCTATCGATCTAGCTTGGTACTTTAAATCACACCAACACATTAGGGTCCTGATAGATAATAATCCTTCATGCAAGGGCAAGGCCACCTTTATCCTTTGCTAACTGTAATATTTGGTACCTCATTCTGGGCTTTTTCCCTTGCCAAATAGCCTAGAAATTGTTTATCCAGTATTTCATTTGGTAATGTTTGAAATAGAAAAAGCAACCTTGGCAAAATATTCATTTTAACAATTTCTAATCGTGCTTTAAAAATTTAAAAATGGACTCAAATACCATCTTTTAAGATCTTAAGCAAAGGCTTAAAGTTTACGTCATATATTTTTGAGAGATCTTTCGGGATATACATTCCCAGATATTTTATCATTTCCATGTCCCAGTTTAACTCTGTTTTCTGTTGTAAATCGTGACTGGGAGAGAAGTTAAAACTTATTACTTGTGTCTTAGTGATATTAAGTTTATAACCTGAGAATGAACCAAAAGATTCTAGATATGTTAAGAGATTAAAAATAGAAGCGTTTGGGTTTGTTATATAGAGTAAAACATCATCTGCAAAAAATCTTATGTTCTTGCCCTAACCAATTCACTCCACTAATAAATGTGTTTTGCATGTTTGGAAAGAAGATGTCTGCCTTGTTTTCACCATTAAATACAGTGATACATTTTCTCCCTTAGGTGTGATATCCTGCTTGATATTAACATGTTTTTTTTTCTTCCTTTATCTGACTTAAAAATGATGAAGAAAAGATGCTTGGTGTAGTTAAAACAGTTTCATCAGTTTATCCAACAGAGGAGCTCCAGCTCCCAGATCCTCATACTCTCAGCACTGTCTGCAGCACATGCAGCCGAGTAGCATCACAGCTGAGCAGATTATGGCATGGAGTCAAGTGAAGTGTTCACATAAAGTTACTGACCTAAAATCTATCCTATAGAGCTACAAATCAGCCCTACTTTTTCAATCCTAATTTTCAATCCCTTAAATCTTGCTTTTCCCTTAAAATCTTGCTTTTATCTCTCTGTCATAAACTGCATGAAAATATTTTTTGCATTTTTCTCTTGTGGGTATGCAAATAACTTTGTCCAATTAGGAAAGAAAACCTCACTGAAATGGCTTGAAATGTAATTTCTCTTGTAAATGTACCAGTAACCAAGCAACTAACTTCTGTTTCACTGACACATTAGCCTAATTTGGCCAAGATAACATAACTCTTAGTTACTAATGTAACTATATTTGGCAATTGTACATTTACAGCAGACACTGTGAAATGCTTTCTACCTGGATGACTGCTTTCTTGTCAGCACGAGGAAGATTCTTGGCCTGCCTCTCAGCCTCCTCCCACTCCCTCATGACCTGAAGATCGAAAGGAAAAGCAAAAGTAGTCAAGTTTAAGCTTTTATAATAGTCTACGTCACCAAGAGAGGCATGCTTATGATGAAAACACACATACTTGGGACATCTTTTCACGATGTTTGGCCTCCAGACTTTCCTTGGCCTTCTGGAAGTCGTTGTGCTCGTTGTCATCCCCAGGCGATTCAAGGTAGCGATCCACAGCGTCTGGAGGACTGGGGGCCATCGTGGGCACTGGAGGAGACCAATGGAAGAGCAATCAAACACAGAGCAGAGGTGAAGGAAGACCAAGGTGCAGAAGAGAGACAGAGACAGTCCAGAGGATGCACAAAGTGGAAATGCAGGAAAAGCATTCATATTGGTCGGCCTGAAACCCACAATCCAGTTGTTTGACAAAGAAGCAGGTTAAGAGATTAGGTACACACAGAAAATTAATTGAAAATCTACATAAATAATAACATAAGAGACAAACAGGTTATCAGGGGACAAAAAGTGATGAGTTTGCCACAGTTTGTGTGTTTGCGTGCATCCATCTGTTTAATGTGGGAGCCTGGAGATAAGCTGCAAACTGCCGAGTCAGGATGACGGCAGACTGCACCACTGATGGGTTCACTGTGAGGAAACAGCAAATCAGCCCATTAATTTCAAAGAGTGCGTTTCCCTTTTCATACACACCACCAACACACTCAGCTGGTTATAACATACTGATGACATCTTTACTACTACAGGGCTGCAGGAGCAGACATTACACATTTATAAGCGCATACTACAGTGAAAAGCATGCAGACACATTTGTATAGAAATGCATGCAGACACAAAGTGACATTGAATATTCAGTCTTCACGCTGCTTCGTCCAAATGTTGTAAGTTAGCTGTGCTGGTTAGGAATGATTAGATGAGTAATTAAATGATTTAAAGGCAAATGGCTGCTTTATGCGACTGTCTCACGACCACTTTTCTAATTCAGAGTCCCTCACTTGACCTGCTGCCTTTTGCACTTTTTTTTTTTCAATACAGTGTTCAGACCTCATCCACCAATCTGCTGACTACGTCAAAGTCAAACGAAAGCTGAAACCATAAAACTGATGACAATTTATATTTTTCTCTTGTCAACAAATTGCACAAGAACAGGAAAAAACGTAAGAACCGCTTGTCTGTGTAACTCCATGCAGCCCATGACAGACTAACCCTAACAACTAAAAACACACACTTTTCTGAGTCACACATTTCTTCAATATACACAAACACTGTAGTTTATCTTGATTCAAGCCTTGAGTCATCATTATCGGTAAAAAGATATTAATGTGGGACAAAGAACTAGGATTTCAAAAGATCTAGACACCATGTTATCTCTCAGTGACAGCATGGCTGCATTTCATCACGAGCCAACACAGCTATGCTTGCCGAGAGTGCACATGAACAATAGTGTATACTCTGCAAACATTTCTTCCCACTCTTTGCTAGCACTCTTTCTAAGCAACCCCCCAATAGTACTTGTGTAACACTGTGTGTGAGAGCTCCATGCACTGCAGTGAAGTCTACCAGAAAGTGCAAGCAAGGATGTTATTTATTTGGTTATCTTCACCCCTAACATTAGTCATCTCAAAGAACTCAAACAAAGCCCAGTTAACCCTAAAAACACTTCTTAATTTAGCTTCCTAAAGCTAGATGAGATCATCGGTACTGCTGTCATGTCTGGCTGCTAAATATGAAACCATTTCAAGCAACTCCTTATCTTATCATCAAAGTTATCGGGCCAGCTGTTGTCTCTTTGTTTTTACTCCTTGTGCAAGCATAAGCTGACTGGTTGCTAGCAGCTTATGCTTGAACAGAATTAGGGGGGTTGTTCTTTTTACCTAAGAATGCAAATAAACATAATTCCCCAGACTGTCAGCAGTTCTTTAGAACGCTGCAGTTGTGCCCTGTTTTTTTCTTTTTCCTTTTTTTTTTTTAAAGATTTTTATCTTTCTGTTCGTTTATTAAGGGAAAAAAAGCTATCCAAACCTGCCTGGACCTATGGGAAAAAGTAAACCTAAACCTAAACATAATAAAAGGTTGTGCCACCCTTGGCAACAAGAACTGCAATCAAGCATTTGCGATAACTGAAAACGAGTCTTTTACATCGCTGTGGTGGAATTTTGGCCCGCTCTTCTTTGTAGACTTGTTTAAATTCAGCCGCATTGAAGGTGTTTCAAAAATGCAGTCTGTTTTTTCTAGTTAATAAATGAAATCATCATTTCAAAACTATTTATTTGTTTACTCAGGTTATTCTTGTCTAAAATTAAAATGAGTTTGAAACATTTAATATCTACATTTGCTTTCCAATCAAAGATAAAATTTCAGTCTTGAGAAAATAATCTTGCCTAAAATTCAATATAAAAAGAGAGGATGTGGAACTAAATCCATTTTTTTGTGCTTTCAGAGGCTAAGAAGCCTCAGTCAGGACAGTGAGAGACAGAGAATGAATGAGCCATAGAAACAGTCTGCAGTAGCCTGAGGACAGGAATCAGGCTCCTGATGTGGACACTTCAGGCTGCGGCTCCAATCCCGGGACTTACACGAGCTGCTGCAGACAGCTAGGCAGTATTCCTCCGACTCAAAGTTATTCCTGTTGCCCCCACAGCCCCCAAACAAGAAGGGGACACAGCGGCCCATCTCAGGCACGAAGAACCAACGCTCCAGCATGGCGTGACATGGGCCTGATTCAGCACGAGCCCAACAAACCGCTGAGACATGTACACACAGGCAAATTAAACAAAAATGAATGCAAAAAGTGACGTTTAAAATTTCATGGGAAACATAAAAGCAACTCAACAAAGAAACACATGATCAAAACCAAACCATAGACACACACACACACACACACAAAACCCCCCAAAAAGTTGAATTTCTCACCTCTAACAACCTCTTCAACTGACTCAGTGGTGGTGGTTGTGGTTGTCGTCATTGCGATGTTAGTGTTGCGATCATCACTATCCCGCTCATCTGTCATGACGTCTTCCTCGTCTTCTTCATCTCCATCTCCGTTCTCATCCCTTTCAAAATTTTCCACCTCTTCATCATCATCCTCATCGTCCTCCCTGGCGGCCAGCTCTGTGTCCACTGGACGTGTCATGCTGCGGACAGAATGATTGGTTCAGCCCCTGTATCAACAGGTGTGTGCGGAAAGGGATGAACGCCCATAAGTGATGATACCTGTTATCAGAGTATTCGCTCTCAGCTCCGCCCCACCAGACATCAGACTCCTCCCCCTCAAGCTCTGCACTGTCTGACTCTCGTTCAGTCTCGGCCGGGCAGCAAACAAACTCCACCCCTCGGAAACGGTCAATACCACATGGCAGCAGCATCCCGTAGTCGTGGAGATTCATAGAGCGGTCTCCGCACGACTAATTTTAAGAACACGCAGCATCCAAAATCAAACACCATACGTTCAATCACTTTAATCCTTAGAGAGCGCTTATTGTGGTGAACCTTGAAGCCTGATCTATGACTTATTTAATATAAATGGCACAGAAAAGCACAAAAGTAAATCAGAAGAAAGTGAGAGAAGGTCGACAGGAGGGAGGAGTGGTGGCACCGTTTGGCTGCGGCTCAAGGATACCATCCTCCCTTGGATGGCTGTTCTGAACAAAATGTCGTTGTATGTAATGACAATGACAATAAAAGTATTCATTCATTCATTAAAGGAGCGCTGAATCATTCAGTGGAGCTACCACAAAATCAGACGGATAATGAGGGAGGCAAACAGACACAAAAAGCCATTGGAGTTAATGCAGCAACAATGATTGCTGCCTTCAAGTCAGTCCTCACCTCTTTGGCTACAGTGTGCCAGTGTAAGTGGCTCTCACATTGATCCATACGCTCCTGGTGCAGAAACTTGCACTTGTCAGGAACAAGCAGGGCGTCACTCACAAACTCACCCACTGCAATGTAAATACACCTTTTTTTTTATTTGCATGTAGTTTATTCTTTTAAAGATGCAACCATACATAAACACACTCACTGAGTAAAAAAAAACCCTAAAATAGCTTACCCAGACAGCGGTATGGCACCACGATGTGTGTGTGACTGCGGCATTGCCTGCGGCCTTTCTTGCACCAGTTGGAGATGCTGACAGGCTGGTTGGCCTCCACAACATTTGTTATCTGCAGCTCTGGGTACACCTGGGCCAACAAGGGAAATTTGAATGTTCTTACTGCACTGCCTTCTGCCTCTCTTTCTTTATCTGTCCCTTTCAGTTTCTCTGTCTCTGCAATGCTGTCTTGCTTAGTTTAAATACCTCCTGGCAGTATTGCAGAATGCCCTCCTTGGTGCCAATGCAGCTCTTGGTGCCAGAAGGGTCAGACTCCCATTTGCCACTCTGCACGTTGATGTGCATGTTGAGCTTCCCACAGAACATGGCCACCTGGGGCTCGGTTAGCAAACCCACCGAGTCATCATCAGGCACCTGGATGGGAAAAGATAAACGAGAGGACAACGATGAAAAGTGCCAAACTCTCTAAAGTATTACTTATCTATAAATATTGCCTTATATATACTAAGTCCCTCTCAATTCATTCTACTATAGTCTCCATATATATAGTGAGATTAGTAAGTTATAAGGATAAAGGCTTTTAAACACATCTGCAATATCACTGCATGTTTAAGTCATACTATAAATAAATTTTAAAAATATGGCTGCATTAAGCCTAAGACAGTGTAACAGTGGTAATTGTGTGGTGTCTCTTTACGACAGCCTAAGCTATTGGTAGTGATGTCACAAGTATGCGCCACCGCTCCGCTGTAGAGAGTGTGGGAGAAACGTTTTGGCAGATGGACACATGTACCGAGGCGGACCTATAGTTATATCTCCCTAACTCTTAGTAAGATCACAGGTTTTTATGTCATATATGATAACGCAGCAGCCTTTTAACCGGGCTTTGTAAGGGTGGTGAAGAGTTTATTAAAGGACAACACTGTGGAATTCCCAGTACCAGTGTGGTCGTGAGTTTTTGATTGTCTGCTGATCATGTCTGCGCCTCCCCTTCACTATTAAACGCAACCCAAACGTTATATTAGGGAAAATCCAGTTTCATCCCTCTGAGCCCAGAAGAAACCAGAAAGACAAGTGTTACAGCCACAGGGCAGCACATGTGCGCTTTTGTTAGTCTGTCCTTCAAGTCTGACTGTACCCATTGCCTCTATTAGGGAAAGTGTAACTGGAGTGTAAGGAAGGCCAAATAAAAGCAAACCACAACCTAGTAAAATCCAGCTGTGAAAAAAATGTGAAGCCCAAAGAATCTTTTGAGAGATTTGGCCTTGGCAGTCGATTCAATAGGATATTGCTAACAGATTACTTTTTCCTTCTTTTTGTTTGGGACACAATTGGAGGAAGCCTCAATGTGTCCTACCTTCTGGGGCCTCGATTTCCTAGCAGATACTGCAAGAGTGCTGACGCAGCACACTCACAAAACATTAGCCTCCAAGCCATCTGTTGCAAATTTTTCAATGACTAATTCTGACCTGATGGTAGAGCTGAGCGATATGGACCAAAAATAATATCATGATATTTTATAGCTAAATTTTTTAGCTATATATATATATATATATGATATATTTTTTTCTTCCCAAAAGGTATAAACAAAAAGGCACTTGAGTCACACGGGCACATTTGTTTAAACATTCAGCTGTAGATGTACATGGGAAATTGCTCAAAAATAAACTATTGGCATATTTAAGTAATGATGCTTCTCAAATAAATTGGGGGGGACACATATTGGAAACCTGACAGATCCATAAATACTGTGTAAAATTTGGGTAGGATGAATGCACCTGTCTCCAATATTGGGGGGTACATGTCCCCCCCGCCCCCGGTTTCTACGGCTATAATGACATGATATGGCCCAGCCCTACCTGATGGGTTCACCTACAAATAATTGCACATAATAACTGCCCAAAATTAGACTTCTGTGAATATGCATGTTACAGCCCACCTTTTGCAGTGGCTGGTCTCGTCTCACCTCATCGGCCTGCTGCATTACCCATCATTTATTGAGATTTGTAATTACATTATTTTATATTAATCTGGGTGGCACATTTTGCCTGAAACAAAACTGAAACTTGTGACAAATGAACCACTCCAGGAGTCCCCTAAAATAACTTGCCATACTTTGGTGCTGCAGGGCTTGTATGTTCTTTTCTCACTAATACAAACATGCAAAATTTGAAAATGATATTACTACAACATAACAGGTGTGTTGGAGTAACCTGGAAAGTAAATAAAACAAGTCTCTCCATGATTATTACAATTAAGGCAGCAATCCACCCTAAAAAAAATGCAGCTCAAGGGTCACGACATTCACAGTTATGGTGTGAAATAGGTCTTGGAGACATTTTCACTGCAGCACACACAGGAGTTGGTGTGCAAGTACAGTGAGCCTGCAGGATTAAAGAATCATAACCTCCTTCCCAAGTTATTTGCGCCCCAGAATGCAGCGTGATAATGAGAAAATGACATTAATTGATTTATGCATATATTGCAATGCCGGTCCTGTTCATCCTTTTTCCAGCTGCTCCAGAGCAGCATATTTCTCTGTGGTCCATCAGAGGAGCAGCAAGCTGCAGACGCCATCTTGCTTGTGTGGAACTAATAAGGCTGCATCCTTTTTTCCGTTCTCCTCAGCAGTTTCACCGCCCCGCAGCTCCGCCGGACAGAGTGGCTCGGCGCCACATTAGCAATGCTAAAAAGAATTAAAAACTCCTTCGCCGATGAGTGTCAGTAGACAAGTCTGGGTTATTCACACAAAACCTAAACCCTTCTTGCTATATTGGGGGGTAGTTAGGTTTAAAGCCGTCCAGATATTTAATCCGGGCCACGCATTTACAGCTATGTTGTCAACATAGTCATTTTCTAGAAAAAGCTAACCACTGCTAGCTTCCTACACCCTGTTCGCTGCTCTAATTTGGCAACAAAACGCAGCTGTTTAACATTTACTTACTGGCCTTAACGTAAAATTGAACATAAATGCAAAAGAAAAACACTTCGTGACTAATTAAAACATCCAGAATAGCAGGGCCAAGCTTTCAATCACTGACATCTAACGGTAGGCCGCGGTAGCATTGTTGACATTCCTGGTTTGATAGTTTATTCTGCGCATCAAATCTGTGTGTGCTGCTAATCTGCGATTAAGATGGATCCACGGGGCATCTTTTCACCTCTGATACAAACAGAGGGGATCCCTCTACTGGATTAAACGCAGTGTGGGCCGCGGACAAGCCCTTTAATCACGTTATCTTAGGCAGCAGCGCCTTCTAATAGCTCTTATGTCATACATACGCCGTCCCATTATGACTGCATGCAATTTGTAAATGTTATTTTTGAAGCATTGTGCAGATTTGACACGGTGTGTGCGTGTGGTGGGGAGCAAGTGGGGAGGAGGGTTAGTGTTTGACAGCCACGGTGGCAGGAGTCTGGGCCAGGGAACGATTAGGCGACGCTCCGCCGCAGGCTGCGGTTTCTCCGCTACACTCACCTCGGATGAAAGCGTCAAGGTCGCAACCAGTAACAGCACAAACGCCGCGTTCTCCCCCATACCGTCCTCCCGGTGTCCAGCAGCCCCGTTATGTTCACGATTTGTCCGTTTACACAAGGAGAAATGTCGAAATACGTTTCGACGTAGTGACGGATAATACAGTCCTGATCTCGCTGATCCCTCTCTGCGTCCAGCTCCCGGTGACTGTGAGGCTGGAGGATGTGTTTGGATTGGTGTGAGCGGGAGGGAGGGGGGGGAGAGAGCGTCCGTGTGTGTGTGTGTGTGTGTTGGTAGACTTTCAGGGTTATTTCAGCCTGCATTTGTGTACAACTGTCATCATACAGTTCCTGTTTACAGACGCTTGCACATTCACATTCAGGGCCCAAAGAAGATAATAGAAAGGTCTAACAATTAGTCACGACAAAAGCTCCTGGACCGTGGAGCAATTTGCTTAAAGAGAGCAGAATAACTGAATCTGTACCTCAATCTTAGCCTCAAACAACTGAATTTTCTCAGAATTAGATGTATGGTAATAGATTTACCTTGTGCTGCTTTTGTTATAGAATTTATGATGGCGCTTCGTGCTGGAGACACGGATATAAAGTATAAAACATATTTATTATGCAAATATCGTGGCCCATATATACACACAGCACCCACTGGTTACTGAAGTCTGCATTTTAAAGCCTCAACATTAATGCTTTGGCTGCTATTTTTGCCCATATTTCAGTGAGAGGGTAGAATGTTATGCTATCAGCTAATGCTAGCAAGCTGCATAGATAAACTCTATGGTATCCGTGCATGGTAACACAAACCGTTCAATTACTGCTAAGTAACAGACTAATTTAACTCACTAAATCTGCAGCACATTTTTTAATGGTCTGCACATTACAGTAGCCATGTTATTTATTACATAATCCAATTAAGAACCACAAAAATGGTCAAGAGGGTCCAGTTCAGTGACTCAAGTTAACAGAGTGAGGCCTAGCAGATCACAGCTGCCAACCAAAACTTTAAGCATTAATAATATCCACACAGGTGAGTTGTAAAAGTAAATTCCCACAACATACAAAAGGCACAAAGAGGGAAGTTACAGATCAAACAACTTTTGTGCCATGCATGATAATACTGTAAGCGTGGACATTTTATCATGGCAGTCTGTGGGGATCGACTTGGTTTTGGAACCAGCCTCAAGCGACTACTTGAGGAACTGCATTTTTTGGCACTTCTGCGTTGGCCCCAGAGGTTGCCGCCTGGGAAATCCTTGATATTAAGGGGAAGAGAAATGAGCAGATGTGTTTTGAAGTATTTTCTTCCTCAGAGTGTTTTCTTATACCCTAATGGGGATAAGAGAACACAGCGAGCTTCTCAAGCCTAACAGCAAGCAGCGAGGCTGTCCTTAAGGCCTTTCATGGAGGCAAAACAAACAGCGACAAATAGGAGACAGTCAAGACGGGCCAGCGTGCTCCAAAATATTCCATATTTTTCATGGCTCCCTAAAGCAGTAACACTGAATCAGTATTTTTATATGAGCATTACAAGTATAGTAGTAAGTCAGACGATCTCAGTGGAGTTGGACTACACCACGACTGCCCTTTGTCTCTGATTCCGTTCACAACTTTTATAGATGGAATTTCTAGAAGTAGCCAAGTGGTGGTGGGGTTTCCACTTTGGTGGCCTCTCTTTTTATGGATAGTGTGGTTCTTTTGGCATCATCGGATGGTGACCGCTACTTTGCAGTGCGGCGGTTTGCAGCCTAGCGTGAAGTGGCTGGAATGAGAATTAGCACCTCCAAGTTGGAGGCCGTGGTTCTCAGGTGGAAAAGGGTTGAGCGCCTCCTCAAGGTTGCTCCCTCTAGTTGCTGCCCAGTTGCTGGTTCTTTTTCATAAGTGGGGATGGGTGCGGGAGAATGACAGGCAGATTGGTGCAGGGTAGATACAGATGTTGTACCTTTCTGTTGTGGTGAAAAGAGAGCAGCCTGAAAGTGAAGCCATTTCATTTCTGGTTATTCCACATTCCAGCTTTCACCTATGGTCAAGAGCTGTGTGTAGTGACCAAAAGAATAAGTTCATGGATACAAACAGTGGAAATGAGTTTCCTCTGAAGGATGCCTGGGCTCTCCCTTAGAGATAGGGTTAGGGGGTTAGGGGTAGTTAAGGTGCTTCTGACCAGGGTGCCTCCTAGGTGCTTCTAGTTGAGGTATTTTGTGCATGTCCAACTGGGAGGAGACCCCAGGGCAGACTCAAGACATCCTAGAAAGATCACATCTCAAGGCTGGACTGGGAACCTCTGAGCGTGCTCACTGGTGCAGGTGTTTGGGGAGAGGGAGGACGGGGCATCTCTTCTGAGAGTGCTTCCCCCATGACCTGGACCCAAATAAGCAGCAAAAGATAGGTGGGTGGGTGGATGGATGTATGGAATATCACATCTACTTTGACATCTGCTCTCTACATTATATATTTGCTGAGAGAGCATGCATAAAATATGTATAAAAGTGGACACTGTCAGGTAAAAAATATATTAAAACATTACATATTGAGCACCACTACCTGTTGTGGATGCAAGCCATACACTGAAATGCTGCTTGGTCCTGGGCAAATAGACATCAACTCATTTATGCTCCTTTACATGTGCTTGTTTAGTACCTTAGCACGGTCCTTTGCAAACTCTGCTTATTATTGCAGCTCAGTTCTCAGCTCTTCCAGTTGTTAAAGTGTTGACTTTTCCATGGCTCATATTCCAAAGGATGACTGGAGATGTTTGTCCTCTTATCATGCAGAAATGGCTCAAGAGAAGCTTTTTTTTTTTTTAAACCAATCAAAGTATTAAACTAACTTTGACGACTGCGGGCTCACCTACAGCAAACACACTGAGCCGAGTTTGCACAGCACGGTTCTGTTTAACCGAGGAGGATTAGATATTTACGTTTATGCCACGAGTTTGTTCTAATCCTTTGTCGGAGCAAAGAAACAAGAGTTCAGGTCCAAGTTGAGAGGAACGGTTTAACCTCCAGTTCATCACATTTTGACAGATTATGACTGATGAACCAAAGAAGGTAACAAGTCTGGCACCTCCTTGACAGCACCCTCCATCCTCCACTTGTCAGTGTCAGGTAACCATTTCCCAAGTGCCACCTTCAATTACTTGGGATATTGCTAATGATTATACATTGTGCGTGAATGCAAATGTGTGCCAAGAAGTTCCATGATATAAAGCTTGAGTCAGTTGTAGCATGACTAATGATGTTCCAAATGAAGGGTGGACTTCAATGAGTGTCTTAAAGAGCAGAAGAGATTTTAATTACTCATCTGTCTGGCTGCCTGCGTGACCTTCAGTCAAGACCTGGACAGAAGTCAATTACAGTGATGATGTGCTATCTCCATATCTGTCTGTATACCTTTTGAATGGGCTGGGTTTTGAAATGGCAGATTGTCAAAGGTCATTATAATAATAATCTGAAGGTCAGGTGGAAGAAAAGTTTGAAATCAAGTGTGCAAGAGTAGATTCTCTGGTGATATTATGAGACTGCAAAGTACAGCAAGAGGCAAGAACACTCAGTGCTAAAGGTTTTTGATTTATTGCCCTCACTTAAGCTGCGAGCAATCTGTAAAAATAAAGAAAGCTAGTCAAATAACACCGCCAAGTGTATAATTATTCACTCATACATTCATTTTTTAATCAGCCACCT
>VUQJ01018499.1:2959-13976 GCA_015108635.1 Andinoacara biseriatus | reverse complement strand
ACTTTTTCCTTACAAGGTCCAAAAACACCCTCGGGTTTCCATCCTCATCTTTGCTTTGTTTTCTGTCCTCTCTCCAATCAGGCTGCAAGAATTTTTCAGAGCTGTGTTTAGCTCCAAGTCCAAAGGAGCGGACCACCTTGGAGCAGATTCAGCTGCATCCTTGGCTACAAAATGCAGCTCAAATCACACCTCAGACACCTGCCTGACAGAGGATTTCAAATCAGCTCATTATATTATATAACAGCAGTATTTCAGAAGCCTTGAGATTTTATATTATTCCCTTTTTTTGCTCACCCCAATCCCTCACCCTCCTCACCTCATACACCCCTTACACCCATCCACTCAGCCCCACCCAATGGCTATGTCTCCTCCTAGGGGGATGTGGTTTAGGTCGGGACCCTCTATATATGAGCGAGGGAGCACCAACACCCATGGTGCACAGCTCCAGCGGACTTGCATCTGCAAAGACCTCATCATGATCATCAGAACTGTTGGTGGAGGGTGTGAACAACATTAAAATTGCCCCCCTCCATCTCCACTCACTACGATGAGCTAATGAAAAAATTGTGGATTTTGTCCCTGATATCCATCTCTTTTTGTGGTCTTGCAGCCTGGGAAGGAGACTCGCTCTGAATTCACCTGTGTTGTAGGTACTACTCTTTGTGAATTTAAACCATCATTAAACACTGCACAAGCCATCAGCGATGCATTCGTCTCCCTGCTAGATGACAGTGATTATGATGCTAAACAGGCACTGCTTCATGTGACTGAAATAAAATAAAAATCTTCGTTAACTCTTACAGGCTGCTCATTTGTGTCTCACTGTGATTATGGAAAACATAATCATAAAATATATGATAACCTTACCCGGCATGTTTGGGAAGTGCGAACAAACTGCACATATTTGCCAAGGAGTCATCAGCTGAGTATCCGTAAAACTTTTTTTTTTTTTTTAAAAGGAAATGACTCCAATTTTTGGAGTCTGATGATTCGGTGCAGTATCACAAACTTCTCAACATCAAGCGAGATCAAGGCAGGGGTTGAACGTTTTAACAGAAGTTTGAAGAACCATATGTGAAAAAACATGTTACCTCACAAAACTATGTAAACGTTATTTCTCATCGTAGACCTCAAAATGGCTCCCACTGATGTGAACAGATAGTGAGCAATGTCTTTAACACACTGTACAAGGTGAGACCCCAGAAGATGATGGGTTTTAAATTTAATGAGGGGGAAATGGTGCGAACATCAAAACTACAAGGAATATTTAGACTTCTATAGATGAGTTCTTCACCATAAAACATTGTCTAGGAGGAGGCCCTCACGTATACAGACTACACCTAAAAAAAAAAAAGGAAAATGTCCCCAGAATTTTCTGGCAGCATAAATTTCTGTTTTTGTTTATTTATTTATTTCTTTTAAGGAAAGTTCATTGAATTTTCCATCATAATGGTAAAATGGAAAACGTATGTGATCAGTCTATGTGCAATAACTGACATCATGGTGCTTTATGGACTTTAAATGACCAAACAGTGAGATTGTGTGTGTTACTGTTTCTTTCATATCTTTCATCAGGTGTTCAAGATTTTAACTATAAACTGTATCTGACATGTTTATTAGTTCATGCAGGAACATAAAAATTTACTATATTACCAAAAGTATTCACTTGCCCGTCAAAATCATTGAATTCAGGTGTTCCAATCACCTCCATGGCCACAGGTGTATAAACCAAGTACCTAGGCATGCAGACTGCTTCTGCAAACATTTGTGAAAGAATGGCTCGCTCTCAGGAGCTCAGTGAATTCCAGTGCGGTACTGTGATAGGATGCCACCTGTGCTACAAGTTCAGTCATGAAATTTCCTCACTACTAAATATTCCTCAGTCAACTGCTAGTGTTGTTATAACAAAGTGGAAGCGATTTGGAAACAACAGCAACTCAACTAAGAAGTAGGCCATGTAAAATGACAGCATGGGGTCAGCGGATGCTGAGGCGCATAGTGCACAGAGGTCACCAACTTTCTCTAGAGTCAGTCGCTACAGACCTCCAAACTTCATGTGGCCTTCAGATTAGCTAAAGAACAGTGTGTGGACAGCTTCAAGGAATGGGTTTCCATTGCCGACCAGCTGCTTCCAAGCCTTACATCACCAAGCCCAATACAAAGTGTCAGATGCAGTGATGTAAAGCACGCCGCCGTTGGACTGCAGAGCAATGAAGATGTGTTCTCTAGAGTGATGAATCACGCTTCTCCATCTGGCAATCCAATGGATGATACTGGATTTGGTAGTTGCCATTAGAACGGTACTTGTCTGACCGCATTGTGCCAGGTGTAAAGTTTGGTGGAGGGCAATTATGGTGCAGGGTTGTTTTTCAGGATTTGGGCTCAGCCCCTTAGTTCCAGTGAAAAGTACTCTTAATACTTTAGCATACCGAGACATTTTGGACAATTTCATGCTACCATGAGTAAGTTCAGTGTGGAAGAACTTGATTGGCCTGCACAGAATCCTGACCTCAACCCAACAGAACACCTTTGGGATGAATTCGGTTCAACATCAGTGTGTGACACTCACAAATGCACTTCTGGAAGAATGGTCAAAAAGTCCCATAAACACACTTCCAAACCTTGTTCAAAGCCTTTCCAGAAGAGTTGAAGCTGTTACAGCTGCAAAGGGTAGGTTGACATCATATTAAACCCTTTGGATTGAGAATGGGATGTCACTCAAGTTCATATGCTTGTGAAAGCAGAGGAGGGAATACTTTTGGTGTTTCAGACACCCTGCTCACAGTTTTTTATTGGCAAAACTAAGTAACATTCACAACCCAGTTATTACATGTTGAGGCAGACACAAATGAAGTCTTAATATATGAATGCTCTCTAAATCACAGTGTATTCTTCCCTGCATTGTCATGACAGTATACATGACCAAAGAGTGATTATACTTCATTTCCTATTATTTGTCAAAGGTCTATTCAAACACACCAACTCTCCTTATTTGTACTTGGTACCAAATAGAAAAAAAATGAAACACGTAAATCTATGCACCGTTTGAGTCAGTCCTTTCAACTTGATCTTCATTTTGACTGCAAACTGCAGCACCAGAACATTTTAGGCCATGTTCACGTGAAAGGCGTGAAAATAAAATAAATCATAAATTAAATCATAAGTGTGGACCATCTTTTAACACTTCTGCTGTTAAATTGTACCCTGGCCTGAAAATCCATACACTTACAGCAATCTGACAGCAGAAGGGTTATTATCATTATGAAAATTCACTGAATGCAAATTGGGAAAAAGCTTTGAATGTCATTTTGCCAAAAAGACTGAAACAGTGGTGCTGGTAATAGCTACATATTATACTGAGCCAGTGAGAAACCTGCAAAATAAAAAAAAAAAAGCATCAATTGTGTCAAGGTTGCCAAATTCCAAAGTGTCAGAGATTGTCAGTAGCTGCAGCTAATGTATCAGTATGAGAATCCTATCATATCCTGAGTAAATACACCTATGGCATAGTTAAAAAAAAAAAAACCCACGTGACCTCCTTCTTGCATCGTGCATTCACAAGATGTTCAGTAAACTTGTCTTTGAGGTCGAGGTTGCTGAGATTCAGCTGAGATGTTTAGTGGACGTACCTGTGGTATAAATGTGAAAATCCTGTGTGGCTTCTTTCTTGAGTTATCACATTCAGAAGAGTTTCAGAAAACTTGGCCTCTGACTTGTCAAGGTTGCAGAGATTTGTTTCTAAATTATAAACTGATCACAGCATCAGGTTCCTGACTGATGTTCAGTGTGTTATCATTAAGTTAAAGATTAGATGAAAAAGCTGAAACTGACAGAGAGATGGACTTCAGCACACTTCAGTAAACCTTAAATGTTGCCCTCTGTCTTTGCAGCCTCACAGAAGACAGAATAAGGAGCTCTTGTGTTTTTCTGACATATCCATATTATTTGAAAACTCAACAGTTTGACAGAAAATTGATAAAGATTCATCTCGATATGTGTGGGGCCTTACAAGTGAACGAACGAAAGACCAATGAATTTGGTCCTGCAAGAAAACTGACTTCATTGGTTTTCTTTCTTAGTTGCAAATGTTCAGACTGAGTGAGGAGACTATAGATCTGCACTTTCATCTCAATTGGTTTCTGTTTAATACCTCTAGGGGGCAGCATCAACTTGTTTCTTGAACATTTTGAGCTTTTTCAGTGGTCTGCACATCACACACCTGAGAAAGATTGCTTTTAAATAGTTGAGTTTTTCTTGATTTTCTTATCTCACATTTGTGTGACATGTGTTCTGCCTTTGTTAGGAGAACTGTTCTAGCTTATCCTTGAAAGTAACCTTGTGTGATATTCACTATTTCATCCTGTTTATCAAAGCATGCACGTATCCTTTGGTCATTTTCACTTTTCTCATCACCCACTGCGCCTCTGGAAATGGATTGTATATCTGACATGCCTGTATAGCTGACATGCTCTATCCTTATATGCAGTTCCTGCACATGAGTTATATGGTTTATTATCTCCATGTTATGCTTTGTGCTAGAGCTGACCCATCTTTGGCTGTCTGTAATCTGCTGCTTGAAAAATGAAAATCGTTAATCTGTGAAATGCTATGAAGGGAAATTTCAGCGGACAAAAATATAGATCAGTATCCAGTAGGGCGCACTGGAGTACAATTCTCTGAGTGATGATTTTTGTTTTTTTGTTCTCATTGATTTGCTAACGCTCTCCCATGCTCCTAGGTCATCAGGTGTCCTCTGACGGGGATGTACCACCTTTTCTGCGGAGTCCATCAGTCCATCGTTTCCTGTGGCGACAGGTATGACCTTTTACCCTGTGTGTGTCCAATCCAAATGCCAGTTCAGTGGACCAGAAAAAGCAAGACACTCAAATGTTCCTGGCATTTGCAGAATTGCTTCTCACTCTGTGGTTTCCTTCATGCTTTTCACATAACTTTGGTCTCAAAGGATAGCGCTGTGCTTAAACCGCAGCGCATAAAACCCGACTGCTGAACGGGAGCTGGATGTTATGAACAGTGGCAACGGTTTCACGCTGTGACTGAGAGCCACGTGCATTACTTGGTCCCTCTGCTCCAACTGGCAGGCATCTGAGCTCAAGCCTTCTGTGACCTGCAGAAAGATGGACAAACTGGAGGAGGTGAAGAAATGTGAGATTAGAGGAAGAGGAGCTGGTTATTGAGATGCATATGCCAGTGCAAAAGGCATCAGAAGTTGTGTGTAAGGCGGGAAGAGGCTGACAGGGGGGGAAGAAGGATGGATAGTGACAATGAAGAGTGGGCTGTTTAATCCTATTTGTGATATGAGAGAGACCTGCAACCAGAAACAGTCACAAGAACATAATCAGCAGGAGGAAGAGCGCAATAAATAAAGAATTATTAAAAGCAATTAAAGGAAGCGTGAAAATATTATGATCTTCAAGTGGAATGAATGACTCTAATTTGAGAATAGTTTGGAGTTTAGTCTGATTGCGTAGTATGTGAAAGTAGTTCTGCCAAAGTTAGTGCATGTTCAGAATCTGCTGGTAAATTATTTAGGTAAATTATTTTCATGGCTTGAGAGATGTGAGGTGGCGTGGAAGCTTTAAAAGTAAAGCTCTGTGAATGAATAGTATGACACAGCTTTCTGTGTACCAGCTCCAACTTCTCCTTGCAGTCTTTCCAGGAAGTCAGCTGGGCATCAGCAGAGAGGATGTGTCACAGTGCTGAAACACACACTTGGGTTTGTCCTTTAGTCACTGCCTCTGCAGTGGTACATCTTACTATCCACTGAGAGAACAAGCAAACGCAGCCACACTGACTCAGCTCTGTATCATTCAGTGGGGGCAGGCCACTTTAGTACAATCAGGTTTGTAATAGCTTCAGTGTTCCTCACGCTTTCTGACAGACAGAGTTGTAGGGTTCAGGCCCTTAATGAGAGCAGAACAGACACATTAACCTTTTCTCAGCAGATTCTCCACCGCTGGCGTATTGATCTCATTATTTTGTAGAGGAAGCTGTTCGCAGTGTGAGGCTGGAGTTGTTCACAGAGTAGTGCCACATTCAAATATTCACCAGAAGATGTAGTTTCAATTTTAATGAACTTTCATTTCTATCAGGTTTTTAAGGTAATATATTCACTCTTTAATTTATGCTGTGGTGTCCAAACCTTGGCTGCCTGATTAATCTGTGGACAGAAACTGTGATAATCGATTAATCTTTTAAGTAAACCCTGAAGCCAGATGGCTCAGACACTCGCTGATTTTAGGTTCGTCATGTGTGCCTACGTGTGTTTTTCTATGTAGTTTGGTTTATAAACAGACATTTAAGTTTAAATCAGGACAGTTTAAGGCACTGACGCATGAAAGTAATTGTCCCTCGCACACCTACGAAACTGATAGCCTTTCTCTATAAAGCATGCTTTGCTTAAAGAGTTTAGGAGGTCAAGTGTCTCTATGGTGATAAGTGAGCTCTGGCAGGCAGTGGGTAAGGGTTCAGATGTTTCTCTGCAATCTATATGCTAAGTGGCCCCCTTTTTTTTCTCCACAGATTACATCAGTCATTGGCCCCTGGCTGGATCTTCGAAGACAAGATGTATAATTATGCCCACTCCACTTCAGAGGATGGTTTATGAGCCACAGCCTTAAATGACATCATGTGGCAGGAAATCCTCCTTTGGGACTTTACTTGCTCATGTGTAAAGAGATGTGAACAGGTTTGCATGTGGTGAATAAATATGTGGTATATATACTCACACTTTATGTTGGAGCATCATGATTAGCACTAAAAAGTGCAAATACACTTTGCAATATGCTCTTGCTGTATGCATCTTTCTTATAATCCCTGGAAACACTCTTTTCCCAAACATGCTCAGTCTAATCCCCATGATTCCACATGAACACAGATTTCCAAAACTGGGAAAGTTCTCACCCGTGCTCTTTTTTTTGCCTTGTTGAAGGCAAAGGGTAGGAAAGGTGATGCTTGCACAACCCTGATTACATAAGTTTGCTGAGTTTTTGAATGCTCTCACAAAGACTGATGAACATCATCCACTAGTCCACAACTTTTTAATATAACGGATGATTCCCTCCTACTTTTCATCAAGTACCCTCCAAAGGTTGTTTATTATTATTATTATAGCCAGTACTTTACTAAACTACTGATTGTCCGTCACTTTCAACATACATTTGCTATTTAAACCAGTTAAACATTACCTGAAATCTGAAAAAGAGCTCTGACGGCTAATAAGAGTCTTTTTTTTTTTCATATCTGCTAAACATGTTTCAAAGCCTTTATTGTCGTGTCGTCAGTGTCACCGTTTACTTGCTGCTTTTCCTCAGTACAACCAGAACAGACATGACAAGAGATTTTTTTTCTAAGTTTGTTATCGAGAAATAATTTATCTTCGACCGGCTACTAAGAGCTTTTTATGCGCTTTAACAGAGGGTAGAGTTCAAAATGGAGTTAAATATAGCCGCTTGTTTACTGTAGAGCGCCTGTTTTCCTCTGCCGGCTCCCAATTAGCTGCGACAAGAAGGGCAACACGACCCACAACAATCAAGCTCATTTTCCATCTACGTGAGGCGGAGACAGGCAGCGATGCTGACACCTATTCTGCGCGCAATAAATGTTGGTTAATCACTTGTTTGTAAAGCCGTTGTCACAGTCACCAGACACGGACGCTCTCATCTGTACATTTCTAAGTTGTCGAGTCAATGTAGTGCTGCTGTTGTCGCTTCTTTACTGATCTCTGATTAAGCAGCGGCAGCTCGTAGCACTCTCAGTCCTCGGGCTGCATGGCACTTGACTCAAAACCAGGCAATCTGGACAAATAAAGTGCCTTTTGTGCTGCAGATCAATGAAGTCAGTCCTATTTTAGACAAATGTATTTGTTGCCATAGCAAAGTTTCCCCGGAGACCAATAGGTCGGGTTAAACTCGAAGAGAGACAGACAAAAAAAGATGAGTTAAAAAAAAAAGGTCAGTCTGTAAAGTTAATTGGATGGCACCGCATACAGGTGCATACGCTCCAGGTTGCATTGTCTGTCTTTGCTTTTATTCTGGTCAAATAACCCCACTCACATATAGAGAGAACGATTTATTGAAACACAAATGCTCAGTGCTGTGCGCAAAAGTAAAAAAAAATAAAAAAAATGGCCCTCTTAATGGTTGCTGAGCTGACGAACAAATGTCACGACTTGGATTGAAAGGATGCTCAAGTTCTTTAAAAAGAGTGTGTGTCACACTGGGTGATCAAGAGACATCAGAGTGGGAAATAAAACCACGTTTTATTGTGCTGAAATAAAAGAAATGAAGTAAAACTGCGGTGCTATCATTTTGTACCAGTTTTATATGGCAAAATACATTCTGGGCGTAATAAAGACGCCTGCAGTGACTCCTGAGGACTTATGTGAAGCCAACCTGTATGATTCATTTTCCTCACAGAAGCAACCCGTGTGTTTCTAGCTGGTTCTGCCGTTAAACACGGAAAAGCACAGTTTGATCTTATTGGTCAGCTGCATCTGTGTGCCATCTATAAAACGCACCACAGGCGCTCCGGAGCCGAGACCGTCTGAGGGCGCAGAGCGGCGTGCGGAGCGCACAGACTTACCCGAGGAGGTAAAAAAAGCACACCTGTTACTGAAGGAGCGGATGCAAAGTGCAAAAAGAGGACTGCTTCCTTTTCTCTAGTGCTGTAAGTATCATGAATCCATTACATACCACAGATATCATCCGTGTGCTGTGCCATATTTTAAGGCGACCTTAAATTTTTGAGATTTTGGAAGCAGACTAGTGCGTAATGGCAGGAAGCATTCAGGCACCTGTTGAACTGTCTTTTCATTTCTAACTTTTTCGTTAAAAAAATTTAATTTGCGCACTCTGTAACTGTAGAAATATATAAAAATATAGATGTAGAGACATTATCAATGCATCTAGAAAAAAATAATTGATCTTTTCTGATCTTAAAATAGTCATCATCGTGTAGACTACCTGAAACTGAAAGCAAATTAGTTTAAAGCATAAATGGAAATGAACATTTTTTCAATTATATCAAGGGATAAAGTTGCGCATATAAATAGCGCACTTTTAAAATTGTCTCATTAAAACACGACTGGATGGATGATCGGAAATAAAGACGCAGACTCTTTGTTGTTGATATGACTGAACTATGTAAATCAGTAAAACCACCTTGTTATTTAAAAACAACATGGACTTATATCATTTGTTGTAGATTTAATGTAGTTGAATTTTGAGTGATGCACTGTCGTTTATCCATTCAAAGGTTCGTCTCCTATTGTTTGTAAGCCTGGTATGAGCTGTAGCTGAGATGTAACTACCTTTTTTGAGAGGTTTTTCCTCTATACCGACTAACCAGCTCTGAAAGTTAAGCTCAGGTTCAGTGTGGTCGCGCTGTAATATTTCTTGTTTACTCAGTCTTAATCCTGTAAATGTTTGCGGTCTAATCACAGCGTTTCAGCGCTATAGCGCGCAGGTGGTATTTTTATCCCTCTTCTCCCTTGTGGAGCGACGCTCTGATCATTTTAACCCCTGCCCATCAATTTGTGTTTTTTAATTGCAGACACACCTGACTGCACCTACTCCACACATCCCACTTTCCAGTGGGGACCATGTGGGTTCTGGATAAGATCCGCGGGTCGGTGGAGAGTGGCGTGCTGCGACAGGGAGAGAATGGGGACAAGAAAGGTGGCACCCCGGCCTACAGCAACGTCCTCACTCCCGACAAGATCCCAGATTTTTTCATTCCTCCGAAGTTGGTGAGCTGCCCCCCAGAACCCGAAATTCCCGCTGTAAAGCCAAAAGAAGGCCTGCACCTGTCGGCTTCTGAGCACACCATCGGTAGTGGGAAGATCAGCAGCCCAAGAAGCCCACGTCTGGTAACCAAGATTGCAGGAGACACCAAGAATTTGCTGAGGGCAGCAAACCGCCACATTATACAGATAGAGAGTGCTGATGATATGGTGGCTGGAGATACTAACGCAGACCCCCAGTCGCAGACAGCAATGTCTCTGCCTTATATCCCCAAGACCCAGACATCTTACGGCTTTGCAACCTTAAAGGAAAGCCCCCACACGCGCCGTAAAGAGTCGCTGTTCCACTGCGAGCTCACCAGTCCCATCACCTCCCCAAACACGCAGAGGAGGACTCCGGGCAGAAGCGGCGAGGCAGGAAACCATCTGAATCCAGCCGACTTTAACACGTCTCACATGAATCCTTATCGATACTTCAGCGGCGGAGAGAGTGACACCTGCTCCTCAGCCGAGTCCTCCCCCTTCAGCTCCCCACTGCTCTCCCGCTCCGCGTCCTTGCTCAAGATCTTCACTCATGAGACGCAGGCCAAAGTTGTGAAAGCCAAGCGGACTTTCGCGCGCCACAGCTCCCTCTCCACCGACGAGTGCAGCTCGGCCGAGCCCAGTCCCAACATCCAGCGACGGCTCCACGTCCCCAACTTTCACGGCGGCGCTGGGGCTTCAGACCACGGCCTCCACCAAGAGCACACCATCAACCTACACAAAGGTGGGACGGTGAGGATCAGCGTCAACTACGACTCTAGCACCTCCCGCCTTCTCATCCGCGTCCTGGCGGCGGAGAGTCTTTACGACAAGCACTGTGACATCAAGAGCATCAACTGCTGCGTGTCTGTCTACCTGAACCCCGGCAAGCTGCAGAAGCAAAGGAGCAACATCATCAAGAACAGCCGCAACCCGGTCTTCAACGAGGACTTCTTCTTCGACTCCATAAGCTCGACTCAGGTGAAGAGCCTCTCCGTGAAGTTTAAGGTGGTGAACAAAGGCACCAGCCTCAAGAGGGACACATTGCTGGGAGAGCGAGAGGTGCCTCTGGCTAAGTTGCTCTCAGGGGTTTAAAGCGACAGGAACTGGAGGTCAAAGGGGGCAAAGAGCACGGATACTGATTAACTTTAAATGAAATGTTTGCACTGGTTTCTATGTTCTATTTATCCTAACAGTGAGCATAAAGATAAAGGGAGAAGACAGTGAAGGATTTCC
>VUQJ01018495.1:25469-41664 GCA_015108635.1 Andinoacara biseriatus | reverse complement strand
ATTTTTAAAAAAAAAAGTTTTTTTTTTTTTTTTGCCAAGATATAAAGGTGTGGATATACAACGCATCCTGTCAATAAACCAGTCGACCTCTACAGTGGCATCAGCAGTTGCACTGTGGGTACTCTGAGTTTCACTACATTGGCTGACAAAAACTTCCTATAAGCTGTCTGTTGACTCCTTTGCTGTGGTTGCTTCTGCCACTCTTGCTGCTGCTGACTTTTAAGCTTTTATGGTTTACAGTGTCACCAGGTTTGTTCTACACTCTGTCAGTCAAACAGACAAGCAGCAGGTAAGCTATCTGTGGAAACTGAGGTGAAACGCATCAAAACCTCAATTAGCCGTTGGCACATGACATGGGTGTTTTGAATAAGACTTCGAGGCAGTGTTTCGAAACATCTGCGTATCGTTAGCTCAACACAGCATCAGAACGCCAGTATTGAGCCTCCCATTCCTACTTGACAGTCATTTTGTGTCAGACAATAGCAGTGAGCAGGCCAGAGTCACTTTTCTACTAAGTGGTTAATTGAAATGAGGTAGAGCTCTGGCGAGGAGCTGTTTTCTTGGTTGTTGTCTTTAGTTTTGGTTTGTTTTCTTCAAATTGGAATTTATCTGTTATTTATCATCTTTTTCTTGGCTTAAGTCTGCTTCGGGTTTTGTAGGAATTGATTTCCGCTGCAAACATGCTGCATTAAATCCACTGCATTACAGAAAATGGAAGTGAAAAGAAACTTCAGACTGTTGAACAGTTTAACGTGTCATTTTGTCACACAAGTTACACAGAAAAAATGCTTTGTGCAGGCAAGGAAGACGCTTCCAACTGGAATACATTTGTTTGAAAGTTTTTGCTGCCTGTCAGAAAAAAAAAAGGAATATTTTTCTGTCCATGTGGAAAAAATAAATAAATAAATAAAAAATAAAAGATTACATTTCATGTTTTACACAAATTGTCATGCAAATGTCTGTCTTGCAGATGTCTGCGCATTTTCTGCAACAGTGTGTTGCATGTAGGCTGACTGCTAATAAGCAGCATTTTTCATAAAGGAACACTGCTGGTATATTATTTGTGTCACCAAAGTAGGAAGAAAAAAAAAACAAAAAAACTTGCAAAATACTTTATCATATCAGGGGAAACTTTTGCCCCTAAATGGTGAATATAGATAAGCTGCACTTAGAGGAAGAAACTAAAAGTAGCTCACAGAAACATGATGGACACATGAAAGGAGTTAACAAATTCTGCTAACTGGCATCCAAGCAAATATGACCCACATTTGTAGCTGTGGTGATGCAAGCACTTCAAAGTTGACATTCTTTTTCATAAATAGTTTACAGTGTTTTGTTGTTTTTCTGTTTTCTCTGTGTAAGTCAAAGTGTCTGTGATTCTTTAGACAGACATCAGGGAATCAACGCAAACACCACTAAATAAGAAATGTTCTTTTTCTTTTTCTTTTTCTTTTCTTTGTGAAACCTTACTCCAGTTTATGATATGTGGTAATGGCAACAGTCATTAAGTGAAATACACTCAGCAGCCACTTAGGTACACCTAACAATTTTACACTTCTTTCTGTCGCCCTAATGATGCAGATACTTTGCCGTACCAGCTTACTTAAATTTACATTACCAAATATTATACCCACTTGGGGGCAACCCAAGTGGGGAAAATAGGGATAGGCAGCTGCTTATTTACACATCCAGCAAAGGTACATTAATATTATTGTGTGATAGTTCAGCATTCATTCAGTTCTCAGTGGGCTCCCCACTACAATTAGCTCCTTAAATGTACAAATAATTTGACATTCAAATCTTGATTACGGCAGCTTGAAAAGAAACCAGTGAATAAACCGCAGAATCTCCTTATCAGACAAACACAGATAATGGCAGAGTTAATGTATTTCCTTTGTAATAGCAGCAAAATTTACACTCACCACTTTATTAGGTACACCTGTTTAGCAGTTTGTTAAAACAAATCTCTAATCAGCCAATCACAGGGCAGCATATAAACATAGTCTAGATGACTTGTTGAAGTTCAAACAGGAGCATCAGAATGAGGAAGAAAAGTAATTTAAGTGACTGAATGTGGCATGGTTGTTCGTGCCGGATGGATTGGTCTCAGTATTTCAGAAACTGCTGATGTTCTGGGATTTTCCCACACAACCATTTCTAGGGTTTAGAGAGAACGGTCCAACAAAGAGACAATATCCAGTGAGCGGCTGTTCTCAGGGTGCAGATGCCTTGTTGATGCCGGAGGTCAGAGGAGAATGGCCAGAGCTCTTTGAGCTGATAGGAAGGCAGCTGAAAATAAGTTATAGAAGGACTGGGTTATGGTGAGCGGTTGCATCACTTTAAAAACTGCTGGCTGATTCAAAATGGCGTTATTCTGATAAGCTACTGCTGGGTAAACAAAAGAAGAACTTTAGCATGGGTTATAATATGCAGGAATATATTATGTTGACCCAGCATGTTGGGTTACATTTTCTACCAATGAAATGATATCCATTAGTGAATGTGAGCATTGTAAAATAAACTGCTCAAAAAAAAAAAAAATGAAGGCTACAGTTGAGCAATTTTTGGATTTATGGTTTGATTACATCACTTTGCACACAACAAATAACACAGTATACCTCAGTACAGATTTTTAAATTGAACATTTCAATCAGTATCAGATGTTTGATTTAGGTGGGTTTTTTTGAACAGTGTACATTAACTTGATCTGAAATTTTAGAAACTAGTGACAATGGGCTCACCACCTGATCAGTCTATCCTGTGCTCCACTTTGCTTAGTCTACTGTACATATAAAAGCTGGCTGATGCAAATGTAGCATCACTGATTTTAGACAATATCCGTCTGCAAAGTGCATTTTGGCCATCACAGTTTTGCTGTATTGTAACCAAATGTAACAAATTAGGGATAACGCTGACTGAGAAACTGGAAAACTGTGGACTCCTGTGATAGCTGCCAGACAAAAAATGAAAATGAACATCATGTAACACATGTGGTTTTACCACTTTACTATTTCCCACTGTATCGTGGAGCAAAGAGAAATGATGCTCCAG
The DNA here is from genome assembly GCA_015108635.1 of Andinoacara biseriatus. Classification (NCBI taxonomy): domain Eukaryota; kingdom Metazoa; phylum Chordata; class Actinopteri; order Cichliformes; family Cichlidae; genus Andinoacara; species Andinoacara biseriatus. The sequence goes on along the minus strand of VUQJ01018495.1, from coordinate 38,613 downwards.
ATGAATAAGCCTCAATTTCAGGTCATATCTGAAACTCACTGCATTGTCACATCACTGTTTATCCAATGATGGGTCAAATCACACTGACCTTTGACCCAAAAGCTTTAAACCCAGTATTTGGGGTATTAAGAAAAACCCTCATTATTAGTTTTAGTATTTCTGACATCTTACAGTTAAGTAAAATTTCCTTTAAACCTCGGGTCAAGCACAATTTATCCACAGCACTTTTTTTTGAAAGTAACTAATAATTTAATTTCGCTTAAAACTTACTGTTTTCTGCCTGCCAAATGGTACCCATGGCTGTATTGTTTTTGTTTTTTTTTACTTTGTTTGAAAATTTTCTTGGAGTTATACTGGTTCAGTACCAGGTTGAGAACTATCCTAAAGATGAATTGCTTTTCCACTTTACCCGATGTTTGCATGACTATTACAAATGCTTCAAGTCCAAACTTCCATTAGCAGCATCTTCCCTGTGGAGAGGGTCGTCAGTATGAGAAAATCACTTCTAATTTCTAGACATATTGACATTTTCCAACTGCTGATTGCTGATTGCTGTCACACAGAGACATTGTTTTATAATAACACATTTCTTTTGTATCAAAGCGCTGTGGATTCTACATTTAAAGTAATTGTGATGCTAAGCACACAAAACTTTTTTTTAAGGATACTTTCAATATTTTGACATAGAATATATAATACAGTGGCTATAGAATCAGGGCTGTAATATACTCTCTAGAAACCTAATTAGTGTAGCTGTCTGAATATCACTTTTGTCCATTCTGACGGATATCAATGGTGCCCAGAGGATGAATCTAAATTCCATAAGCATGTTTCTTTTTATCCCCTAGCATAGCCAGACTGATAACTCCTTGCTGGACACAGCACCATGGCTCTGATAACAGTTACTGTACTATAACAATAGACCCGTAATTGTCACTTTTTGCTGCTGCTCAAGATGTGAGGTCTCTCTCTGAGACTCCCTGAAGGGCTCTTTTTTTCCCCTCTTATTTTTTCAGTCCCCTTTCATCATTATCTGTAGATGTGATTCTTGTTGTTTATCATTTTGGTGATAACCTCTGTTTAATAAGAGAAAATGTCTTTTTTGCACAGTCTGCACACAAATCCAAGGTAAAGATGTGTGCCTTGGCTTTAATTACCCAGAATTATTTACTGGATAATATTCTACTTCAGTTCCCAAATTTACCAGCTGGAAAAGACATGCATATAAACTGATGAGCCAAAATGATACTTTGAGAGAGATTAAACAAGTAATGTTGATTATCTATCTAGCTGCAGACTTCTTGTTAATAGATAGATAGATAGATAGATAGATAGATAGATAGATAGATAGATAGATAGATAGTGTTAATTTGTTTAGCAGACAGTCAGAAAGACCTAATGTGTTTTCCACACTTAATTGTTTCACCAGCAGAGTATAATATTGTTTGGCGCAATGCCCCGGGGGCGTTATAAATGCGGTTCTGGTATATTAGGAAGAAACTATGCTGGTAAAAATCTCAACGTTTTGTAGCATATGAAATTAATTTAGTATTTAATAGAAAATCAAAATGCTGTCTACTTCCTCTTGGGTATAATTTTCCATTTGTGAAAATTAAATGGAAATTTGAAACAAAGATATGAAAGATCACTAACAGTCAAATGTCTGCTAACAAGCAGTGTCTTTTAAAATGTATGGATAAAATGTGCAGTAACAGGTTTTCACTCTTCAGTTCATTATGTGACATGTAGAGGCTGTCTCACATAACACATCAAATGCTTTAAGTATTGCCAGAGTTGGGTTTATGGGAATATTATCTGACAAAATCATCACATACATTAGATAAATATAATCACTTTGTTATGATTTTTTTCCACTGTCTACATGTGAAATGATCACTCAGAAAGATAGAAGCAACAGAATATCTCCTACTTTTGCATCTCACATGGTGTGCACCCACAATCTGCAACTTGCTGCACTGTGTAACTCAGACGGTGCACAGAGAGAGACATATATAAAGAGACAGGGCTGTGCCCGCACTGGGAGATGAAGATGCGAAGCAAAACTGTCCATTCGCTGAGTTAGTAACAGCGTGGCAACCTGAAGTGTATTGACCACTGCTATGAGTGAAATGGACGACAACCAGAGAAACTGAAGTGGTGAATACTGGCCCACTCTTCTTTACAACGCTGCGTTAGTTCATTGAGATTTTATGCCACAACATTTCAATAAGACTGAAGTCTGGACTTTGACTTTTGACCTTTTTCACATTGCTGTTTATTGGGAATATGGGCTTAATGCAAAAATAGTATTTGATGGTGTTTGGCAGTCAAGATCAAAAAACATTTTAAAACAACAAAAATAGTGACAGGTTCAATTCAAATTTTCAATTCAGTTGTATTTATTGTATTCAATTGTATTTATATACAACAGCACTCACCTCAAGGCACCTCAAAAACAATATGAAGGTGACAAGATTATGTCAAAATAAAAATCACTAACCCCGAAAACTTATTTTTACTCAGCGTGAATCCAAAAGAACAAAATTACAGTAAAATGAACAAACAATAATGTAATATTTTTGGAAAACTCAGACAGAAGGCTAATCACTGGTAGATACAATGTTAAACCCTCTGTGAATAAGAATTACATACAATTATTAAAGGACAAAGCAACATATTTGAAAAGATCTAGGGACCTTTATTTTTTTAATCTATATTGACTTTTGGATTTTACATAAAGTCCATCATGTAACCATGCAGTATTTTCAGAGCAGTTTTGTTTTTAACTTCTTTAATGATGTTGATTTTAATGTCTGTCTTACTCAGCTATCCTCTGCTGGTGTGCTTTCAGATGTGTCTACCATCACTGTGGGGGTGGGGTGTGTGGGGGGGGGGGGTGTCATTTTCCCCTTTCTGATGAATTATTGGGCGCTAATTTCGATTTGAAATCTACAGTCTAATTAACAGGTTTGAAACTACATCAACAGTGGTGATAACCACTGTTTTATTAATAGAACATGCCTTTCACAGAGTGCACACAAAGCCAAGGCAAAGATGGATGTCTTTGCTTTAATTAACCAGAATTATTTACTGACTAGGGCTGGCTTATGGGAGCATCATTCATGTAATGGATATATTAGCAGAGACTGAAGGGATTAGCTTCTGTGGAATTAACAGACTGTGGGCAGTTCATCATGTGAAGTGAAGTTACTATGTAATATTGACATTATAGATAAATATCTATATATAACTAAAAACCAATACCATACAGAATTTCGTATGCGCATATACAGGGTGCTGTGTATGTGTGCTGTCTGTCCGTGCACTGTTTTTCTAGCAAAAAAGAAAACGATATTTTGCATCCTTGACAAGAAGGATAACAGAATGATGCCATCTGTTGTTCGCTGTGAAGCCCGTGCCAAGCATTTCTGTCTTTCTGTCCCTAAATCCTGAATCAACTTCCTATACAATGATCTTCTTTTCCCATCCAACTGGACTACACTGCTGTTACATGTCCTTCCAGAAATTTCTCTCAATTTGTGTGCCTTTTATATTGGTGTCACACCAAAGTCTTTATGATCATGGAGCAGGAATGTGAACCACATCTGAAGCTTTTCCCTTAAGCTATATAAAAAAAAAAAATCCATCATATCCTTCAATCTGGAGCCTCTCCTCCACTCCCAGCATGGAATGCAAACTTTATACTATTTACAGTAAGGCTTGTGTCATACCATGCACTACTCAGCATGGGAACAGAAGGTAAGTGTGTGACAAACTCGGTTTTTATTTTGAGCATTATTTTTCATATGGAATCCATAGCGCTTTCATGACTGCCGAAAACAACCTTAAATAATCTTGACTGCGAAAGTTATATTATGTACCGAGGGAAAGTTATTGATTACTGTGGTTCACAGAGTAGGCAGCACATTTATATTTACAAGACCCTCCAAATGCTCAGTGACAGTGAAAAACATTTTAATGAACTGGTGAACAGCCCATTGCCTCAAGATAAGGCACCAAAATACCTACGGGCTATTATTAATATTATCTTTTTAAAGTTTGTTTTTTTTTCTTCAGAAAATTGATAACGTGTCTGGCTTTAAACATGTATTCTAGTCTAAGCTCCTCACACTTAAAGAACTTCTCCAAAACGTATTTTGTTTTTGTGAACAATATATATAGTTTCATTTTTTTGATGTTTGTGGGGTTTCACTATCGTAAATTACCTTTCCATTTAAGCCACTCTACATCATGCATTATTGTGATTTTACACAGTAAATGAACACCACATGACCACATGACCAGCTGCTTCTTTTACACATAGGTAACTTTTGGTTGGGATTTAACCATGTTACTAATGTATGTTCCATCAGTTTTATATATATATATAAATCCCAGTATTTGCATGTCTTTGGACTGTGGGAGGAAACCGGAGTACCCAGAGGAAACCCACGCAGACAAAGGGAGAACAGGAGAACATGCAAACTCCACACAAAGAGAGAGAGGCCCGGTCCAAGGTGGAATCGAACCCAGGGCCACACCGAACTATTTTGTAGGTAAAGTAAATCCTAACTAAAAAATTCAATTTCTGCTGTATGCATCTGCTGAAATCTTCACTTGTCCATCAATAGTGTGGTGTTCAGAGTGGGGGTGTCTGATGTTCATTAGCAGATGTAGTTGCAGTAGCAAATTATGAATGTCAGCTAGTCTATTATGCGTACTCTATCATACTAAATTATGCTGTTTTTATCATCGTTTTCCAGTTTAGTTAGCTGGGTGTGTGTAGCTGAGTTACTGAATATCACTATGTCAGCACAGATATGAGATTGATGCTCTGCTCAAACAAGAAAGATCTCTGAATGCAGTTTTAAGCTGTTTTTCTTGATGCTCCTGATTGTGAAATCACGTGCCACAAAATATTATGCAAGTCAAGATTAATGAATAACATTCAAACATCCATACTGTAATTGAATATTTAATTTGAGAAGGTGATGTTTTTACAGTAATAAACTACTTTTGCATCCATCCATTCTCTTCCGCTTATCCGAGGCCGGGTCGCAGGGGCAGGAGCCTAAGCAGAGAAGCCCAGACTTCCCTCTCTCCAGCCACCTCCACCAGCTCATCGGGAGTGACCCCAAGGCGTTCCCAGGCCAGCCGAGAGAAATAATCTCTCCAGCGTGTTCTGGGTCTACCCAGGGGCCTCTTCCCAGTGGGACATGCCCGGAACACCTCACCCAAGAGGCGGCCAGGAAGCATCCTAATCAGATGCCCGAGCCACCTCAACTGTCACCTTTCCATGTGGAGGAGCAGCTCTGAGCCCCTCCCAGATGGTGGCACTCCTCACCTTATCTCTAAGGGAGAGGCCAGCCACCCTTCGAAGGAAACTCATTTTTGCCGCTTGTATTTATGATCTTATTCTTTCGGTCACTACCCAAAGGTCGTGACCATAGGTGAGGGTAGGAACGTAGATCGACCGGTAAATCAACAGCTTCGCTTTTATGCTCAGCTCCCTCTTCACCACGATAGACCGGTGCGGCATCCACATCACTGCAGAAGCAGCCCCGATCTGTCTGTCGATCTCCCGCTCCTTTCTCCCGTCACTCGTGAACAAGACCCTGAGCTGGAGAGTGCAATCCACCCTTTTCCGGCTGAGGACCATGGCCTCAGACTTAGAGGTGCTGATTTTCATGCCAGCCGCTTCACACGTGGCTGCAAACCGTTCCACTGCGAGCTGGAGGCCACCACCTGATGAAGCCAACAGGACCGCATCATCTTCAAAAAGCAGAGACGAGACTCTGAGGCCACTAAGGAAGAAGCCTTCTGCCACCTGGCTACGCCTAGAAATTTTGTCCATAAAAAAAAAACCATTAAAAAATAAATAAATAAATAAATAAATAAATAAATAAAACAACCAAACACAAAACCCTCAACAAAAACTGTAAAAATAAATAATATTTTCTACCAGTACACTATCCCCTTTTCTTTCTTTCTTTCTTTTGGTAGAAGTTTTGGTGTTTGGCATTTGTGTAAAAAATTCAAATGCATGGCTAAAAAAATATAGAAAAAACATTGTAAAAATTTAATATGGCAAATTTCTTCATTTTAAAATGGTAAATTTTTGTTGTTGTTGCTGTTGTTATAGAATTTCTTTTCAGTGCATACAGAATGGAACCAAACATATTAAAAATCTGAAAACATTTGAATTTTAAGGTCACCAATTTAAAAAAAAAAGGCTGTCATATTCTTTTAGTTTTTTTGAGTTGCACCAACTCTTTGTGTGTTGACAATACACGGTATTCGCAAAAATTACAATAAAATATGTCTTTTTGCATGTGTGTGCATGTCAAGAAATGCATATAAATATTAATTTTAGTCATTAGGCTGTATTCACTCTTATTCCCTGAGGACTGACATGCCCCCAACTGAACTGCAGCCAGTAAAATGGGATTAATAGGAAGTGATAAGGCTCACCTGGATTGGCTCAACCAAAGCACATACTATACCAGCACAATATGTACTTATAAAGACATTAGCTTTGGTTGGCTTTAAACCTAATGCTAACTCACAAATCACACATGTGACATGTGCATACATTGTTGCACATGTTATTATTAAATATATTTTCAATCCATTCCGTTCCAGTTTTACTTAAACCAAAAGTCATGTCTACAATGTGTTCAATCAGTGATATGGTTTATCATACAACAGTGATCCTCACGTTATGTTTCCTTATATTAGCCTCTGCCTCCCATGCTTGTGTTGGTCAGTTATGTGGCCAAGTGCGATTATATTTTAACTTGTGGTAAATGTCAGATGTTATTGCTGTGATTTATGTGAAAAGCGAAACACGAAAAATGGTAAACAAATTGGCAAAATCAGCACGAGACTGGTCTGCGTTTGCATTTGTGCTGCTGGTCACCACTGAGTCCTACTTGGTGATTATCTAACATGACACTTTTCAGCAGCACCTGGGGAGCAAGGTCATGGCTGCACATTAATACAAACACACAGACATACATGCACATATGTTGGTATGCACATGAAGCCACATTTTTAAAAAATCATTCAGCTTATACTAGACAGCCCTGCTGCTTTCGGAAAAAAAAGCCATTTCTTTTCAAATCCTGAAGGGAGACATGTTTTAATTATTGACACTCAGGTGAGGATTTGCATTTTTATGCTGTCTGACCCTGCAGACACGTGTGGCAATGAGCTGGGTAGGGTTGAGGACAGGAGGCTAGGGGTTGGCTATTCTCAGGGACAAAAAGCCTATTGAGGAGGCAGAGGAATGGTCTGGGGATGTAGAGGTGCAGTGATTCACATGCAGTGCAGGAGGCCTCTCTGTATCACCACCACCCCTCCCCCAAATCCCAGGAGGGCGGGTGGGGAGGGAGGAGGAGGGGGGATTGATGAAACGCGCAGGAAGGCCTAATTAAAGGCTCTCAGCTCAAACGCATTGATGTATTACATCTATTATGCCACAGTTCGATAGGTCTGCCAGGCCGGGGCTGCCGTGGCTACTGAGTCCTGCCAAACAAACTGAATAAATAATAGCAGCTGAGGGGTAGAAGGAAAGAGAGAAAGAGAAGGGGAGATAAGTTCAACGGGAAAAGTTGTAATAAAGCCTTCTATGGACATATTCATATGAAACTGGCTCTGGGATTTATATTATGCATGTAAATCTTAATTTGTAGTCCATACAGCACGAGTAGCAAGCAGGAAAACAAACAAATAAAACAGTAACAGGAGCCAAGGCGCATAGTTTTGAGAAAATGTTAATAGAAAACTTCACCATGTTTTATATTAATGAGGAATCTCTGAATTAAGAGCAAAAACATTGTACATCTATTAATAATTTTAAAAAAAATCCCCTGAACAAGGTTTAAAGCCTTCAGGTTGAATACAGTTAGATAAAATAAACCCTGTTTCAAAATTCGGTCAGTTTGTGTAAAGTTGATTGTGTTATCATCGCGTGGCCGCAAATACAGGACATAAGAGACAGGAATGAACTCAAAAAGCAGCGTTAATGCTGGCAACTCACAGGTATGACCAGGAGCAAAAAACAATCTGAAACCAGCAATAATTTTCAAGAGCATACCTGGCTAAGAGATCAAACCCTTATGGATATTAGTTCATCACTTAGGGAACATTGCTGGAGTAGAGGAAGGTTGAGTTATGCATTTGTGTTCATTAGGCGATGAGGTTCAGATGCAGTGGTCTTCTGTATGAAGGGGTGGTACAGGGGACGGAATAAGCACACAGACTGAGGAGTGAGGCTGGAGGTGCACTAGGGGTGAATCTAGAAAGCGATGCAGATTAAATAAGTCTGAAGTGCATAAAAGTATAAACTGTTAGCGTATTGCTTCCTGGCGACCATTAGTTTATACAGCCAGGTGAAACCAGTAATGCACACATACATAAAACACCATCCATCCATTCATCCATCCATCCTTCCATCCATCCATCCATTTTCTTCCGCTTATCCAGGGCCAGGTCGTGGGGGCAGGAGCCTAAGCAGAGAAGCCCAGACTTCCCTCTCTCCAGCCACCTTCACCAGCTCATCAGGAGGGACTCCAAGGCGTTCCCAGGCCAGCCAAGAGATATAATCTCTCCAGCGTGTCCTGGGTCTACCAAGGGGCCTCCTCCTAGTGGGGCATGGCCGGAACACCTCCCCAGACAAAGAGCGGTTCAGAAGACCCCTATGTTAGCATCATCAAGGGAACAGTGTACCCTGCCCGGGATAGGGTTACCGGGGCCCCACCCTGGAGCCAGGCCTGGGGAGGGAGCTCGAGGGAGAGCATCTGGTGGCCGGGCATTAGCCCATGGTGCCCGGCCGTGCGCAGTCCGAAGAGGTTCCATAGGCCCACCCTACTGTCGGCCCACCACCCGCAGGAGGCGTCGTAAGGGTCGGGTGCAATGTGTGTCGGGCGGTGGCCAAGGGCAGAGGCCCTGGCGGACCGATCCTCGGCTATCAAGACTGACATAAAACACATAGAACTTAATAAAATACACATATGCTAAAACCTGCCATGAGTTTACATAAAATGCAATGTGTATGAGAGAAGGCATTAACATAAAAACAACACTCGACTCAGTCATCACTGTTTTCCTGCTTGACTGGTGTATTACACTTGATTATCTGAAGGATTTTTTTGTGTGTGTGTGAGTGTGCATGCTTGAGGTTGAGAATAAGACAATTTTGTGTATAAAATCAAATCACAAAGAAAAAACAACTATTATCATTATTATTATTATTATTATTATTAGACCAAAATCTTCCCAAAGGTAAATGGACACTTTTCTGTCCATAAGGATTGGTGGCAGTGAGCCCTTAATGCTGAGCTGAAGAGAGTAAGTCCAGGAACATGAAGGACATGAGGTGGATTGTGTTAGTGTAATTCTAGCATTCGACTACATAGAGAGAAGGATATAAAAAGCAGGACGCCAGCAAATTCTCTAGGAGTGCTTTTTGATTCTGGCAAAGTGACTTGAGAACTTGTTTGTGTGTGTGTGTGTGTGTGTGCGTGTGTGTGTGTTGTATAAATATATCTTTGCTTGCAGAGCAAATGGAGGAGCAGATTTGTGAGACAAGCTCGAGCAGTTGCCATCACAGCAGAGGTGAGATTGGAAGCGAGTGGATTTTGAGCCAGTGTGACTGATAGCGTCTGTTAGCAGCCACGGCCGCAGAGAGGATGTCTTGTATTGGCGGCAGGGGGATGCGACGGCTTCCAGAAACAATGTTGTCCTCAGAGAGTCTGCTGAAATGACGGGACAAGCAGGGCCAGTGTTTCCATTCACAGTACTCCCAACCTTCTGACATTTTTCTCACTTCCATCTCTCACTTATTATGATGCCCCTTTACACTCCCTGCCTTCCATGTCATCTTTCCTCTGTCACCTCCTTTACATACTGTAACCCCGGCACCAAAGCTGAGCTGCCTCCTTCACAAACAGGCCTCTGTCTTCACAATCCAGACCTGCCTACAACTTTCTACTGTCTCTGTGGGTAAAGCTTATAATATGAACAGTAAAAGAAGCCACCATTTCAATGTACCATAAGCCAAATCATAAACAGTTTAGTTATATTTGCGGTCTCTTTCTGTGACCTTTCCTTATCAAGGATACTGTTTGGTTCTGAATGTAGTTCTGAATGTACAGTATCCGTCAAAATTTGGACACCCATTCGTATGATTGGGCGAGTGTGTGTGAAGCACAATTACTAGGCTAATGTTCATTTCACCAATGGACTTACTTACTTACCTATTCTCATTCCAAAATATTATATTTGCCACAGTATAGTTGATTAGATTAGGCTGGACCATCTGCCCAGCCTCTTGAAAACTCATCCCATGGTTGACGACACGATCAATCAGGGAGGCCTGGATCTCACTGGTGATAGCTGCTGGTGCTCGTCCTCTTCCCTGTCCGCTTTCGCTGACATTTTGCCTCCATAGTTGTGCGAACCAAGATGTGAAACCTGTGACCGCTTTCACAAGTCTCAGTTGCTCATTTGTAAATATTATCCAGAAGTGTTTCACCTGTGGGGGTTGGGTTTGGGAATTTGGTTCATGGGTGTGGTGTTTGCATGGCAGTGTATTTCAAAAAGAAACACAGTGTTGAGTTTGCAGTGCTTTATTTAATGCAGCAACCTCTGTTTCATGTTTGGCCAAAAGTGTCTTTTAGAATTACTAGCTGAGTTATTTGAGTTAGTAATTTCCAAAATTGTACTAGTACCATTTTTGGGGGCATTAGCAACTGCAGAAAACTTCAAGTATGCATGTTCATGTCCTGTAAGAGAGTGTGCAAAAGTTTTGAGCCAGAGATTCTTGGATTTTTTAAAGTGGTCTTGAGCAATCTTTAATTTCCCTGATGGAACCCTCCCAAAGGGATTAATAAAGTTTTATATAATCTAATCTAGCTCTCTGGGCTTTCTGAAGGTCTTCTAAAGTTTTTCTTTGAACCTTGGCTGCCTTTTCACTCATTATCAGCCCTGTCCTTGTACCTGACCCTTTCTGAGATTTCTTTTTTTCTTTTCTTTTCTTTTCTTTTCTTTTCTTTTCTTTTCTTTTCTGTTTGTTAAGCAACTAACACTGACCTTTAAATTATTTAAGCATGATACAGGTACCCAACTCAAGGGATGAACCAGTGCTGCATCTACAAATAATAGATGACTTGGCAAAGAATCAACTTTAAATTGTATCATTAGGAACTTTGTTACCAGCAGCCTGTCACGAAAAAAGGGGGGGAAAAAAATATCTACAGCAGTTGACCAGTATGTGAAAACCATGTCATTAAGAAATAGGAAAAAATCCAGCAAAGACCTGACACAGGACCTCCAGTTGATCTATCTACAATTTGCTTGAGCCTCATCAGATACAGAGGAGGTCAGGAGAGAGGTACAACACAAGTGCCTACAGCCATCTGTAAAACACTTTGTCATGGTTTGGGGCTGCATTTCAGCCAGTGATGTTGGGGGGTGTTGTCAAAATTGATGGAATTATGAACACAGAAAAATACAGTCAGATTTTCTTCCACTATGCAAATATCATCGGGACAACACCTGATTGGCAAAAGCCTCATTTTTCAGCACTGATCCGAAACACACTGCCAGTGCAGTCAAAGCGTACCTGGACAGATGAACAAACAATAAAACACTATTAGTCATGGATTGGTTTCCCCAAAGCCCGGACCTCAACATTACTGAAGCAGTGTGGGATCATGTTGACAAAGAATGGAACAAAAGGCAGCCAACATCCAAAGAAGAGCTTTGAATGTGCTTCAAGAAGAAATTAGAAGAAAGCTCGCATGAGAGAGTTCAGGCTGTGCTGAAGAATAAAGGTGGACACAACAAATATTGACTCTCCAGCTTGTTAGATTTGTACAGCCTCTGTTTTTTCCTTATATTACTCTATTTTCACATCTGTTTGCATATTTCAATAATTGCTATACCCATTTCCCATTTTCCTAGCAAAAAAAAAAAGGGACAGGTTAATACAGGTTACGTCTATTGTCTGTAATATAATTCATAATAAATTATATTAGCCAGTAAAGGATACGACAGGCAGGACAGTATCAAATTTGCCTTCTATAAGTTTTGTTCATACAAATATATATGACCAGCATTTTTCCGAGTGTGACCTGTTTTAAAGTACGCATCCTCCATGTGTGAGAATGCTAAGGAAACAAATAGTTAAGGAGAGACCGGTTTCGGTGTAAAGCTTCAAAAAGCTACATTTAAGCAATATGACATTTACCTAAGCTTAGCAAAGATTTTTGAGTGCTGAATGGAACATTGTAATTTATACGCCATAAAGAAAAAACGAGAGAAAAGAACCAGAAAAAGTAAAACAATGCTCTGCAAATACTGTTATGGTCATAATTTTGTGATTTGCATACTACTGAAAATATTTTGTCTCAGTGAAATAACAACAAGGACTACTTTGGATAGCCATTATCCTAAAAATATGTAAATATAATTTCTGGGAGACAGGCTCGTAGCCCCAAAAAGCTTCTTGCTGTCTCTTGTTAAAACCAGCATAGTTCAGTATAGCTGTATAAAACTGAATTCAGACTAAACACACTTGCTAAAGGAATTTAATCCAGTACCTGCCAGTACAGGATTGTTGAGCCACAGCTGAAAAACAAATGTAAACTTTAACTTTTTTCTTTCTTTTTTTTTGCCATAATACACACAGCACCATCAAGCTTCTCTCAACTTGTGTAACGTCCCTCACTTGAGGTGTAAATCACCACATGTTTACCTGTCAAAATATTTTTGAGGAATGTTGATGAAGCGGAAGAGTGGCAGTTATGGAAAACATCAAAACTATTTCCACTGGGAAGCCAGTGCAGTTAGTGTCATAATACAACACATGGCACATCCCCACCTGCTAAAGATTTGCTTCAGTGGAGTATCTGACATCTCCACAACTATTTCCTTAATTGATGTAGTTAAGTATGCACCCTCAGTCTCTGAATTGTAAATACCTGCTGTAATGTAGTGTAAAATTATTATTCTGCCATCAAGAAACAGCCATAATTTGAAGCTGTCAGATCCACTGCATATTAATTTCTCAAATTTACTGTTGTTTAGGAGCACTTAAATGGAAAGTATTGCACTGTTTTGCCACCATAAACTATTCATT
>VUQJ01018495.1:4870-21372 GCA_015108635.1 Andinoacara biseriatus | reverse complement strand
AGAGGTTAGATATTTATATAATTTTATATTACCAAATGCTGTCCAAAGGTCAAAAGGACTTGATTGGGCTTAAACAACCCAACAAATTGTATGAAAACTAACTACTGTGATTATCTCTTAGCGCATTTCAGTTTTATTTTTACAGTGTCAGTTCACAATAACACCCTCAAAGAGCTTTATATTGCAAAGCAAAGACCCTTCACAATTATAGAGAAAACCCCAACTATCAGGTGATCCTGAATGACTGAACTTGTGGCTTTAGTGGGTAGGAAGAATTCTATTTTAACAGGAAGAAACCTCCAGCAGAACAAGGCTCGGTAAGTGGAAGTCATCTGCCCCGACCCATTGGGGGTGAGGGGAAAGAGAGGAGTAAAAAAAGGTAAGCAAAGAGAGTGCAGGACAAAAATACAAGCCATGGACAAAAACTACAGATGAAAGCTGACGACATGCTGTAGTTGAATGTAAATGCATGTGGAGTGAAAAGAGGTGAGTCGAGAAAAAAATGCTCAGGGTGTCATGGGAAGCCCCTCAGCAGCTTGAGCCTATAGCAGAATAACTGGGGGAATCATTCATGGTCACCTGACCCAGCCCCAACTTTAAGCTTTATCAAAAAAGAAAGTTTTCAGCCTAATTTTAAAAATAGAAAAGATGTCTGTGTCCCAAATCCAATCTGGGAGCTGGTTTCACAGAAGTGGGACCTGATAGCTAAAGGCTCTGCTTCCAGTTCTACTTTTAGAAACTCTAGGAACCACAAGTAAGCCTGCAGTCTGACAGTGGAGTGCTCTACTGGGATAATGTAATACTAAATGTCTTTATGATATGATGGTGTGTGATTATTCAAGACTTTGAATGTGAGAAGAAGGATTTTAAATTCATTTCTGGATTTAACAGGGAGATTGTAATATAGGAGAAATATGATCTCTCTTTCTAGTCCCTGATAGGAGTCTCAATGTGGCAACTTGGATCAGCTGAAGGCTTTTCAGGGAGCTTTGAGAACAGACTGAGTATAATAAGGAATTATAACAGTCTTAAGATCAAAATAACCTAGCGTCCATCTCTAACTTGCTACACTACCCACCCATCTGTGATCAGCAATGCTGGAACAAAAATGAATCCAAATTATCCCCATAGCGCAGTTGTACTCTACTAAGCTCCAATATTAACCCTTATGGGAGAATATGCCGTTAGTCAGATAGAATACTCTGGACCAAACCTGATCCAGGTTTTACATGCCATGAAGTGCGGGATCAACATTAAGTAGCAGTGTAAACTGTTCTGGAAATGTGGGTTAGCAGATGGTAGATGGTAATTTGGAGTCAGCACAGTGACACCAACACTGCCCCATAACCAGGCCTGAGGTGGTTGCTGTCTAGTCCAATACTATACATTGCTTAACAAATTTATTAGACCACCACAGTTTATGCCACAGCTGTCCTAAATTAAGAGCATTGGTAATTACCAAAATCATTTGTTATGCTTCTGTAATGGTTAATCCACCAGTATGTGAAGGCTTGTGAAAGAAATTATATTTTTAATGCTAAAATATAATTATTGTTGCCATGGTCCCTGAAGTCCTCTTGGCTGGCCTGCCTCTTTTCTCTCTCTCTCGCTCGCTGTTTCTCTCATGCTCTTGCTCTCCTTTCCCTATGTTTGATTGTATTGTGTGGGCATGTATTGTTTACCTCTGTGCAAGTTGGTCCTCCTGAGTCTCTCTGCTCTCTTGTCAAGACCTCAACTGTGTCGTATTGGCTCATTAACTCACCTGCTCTTCATGAGTGGTTATCAAGGCTGGCTATTTAAGGCTGAAGAAGTCCCTCAGTTGTTGCCAGATTGTTGTGTCAGAAAGAGGTATGAATTCTGGCTCCTGTCTTATTTTGCAGCTCATCTGTGTGTTTCTCTTGGAATTAACCATTGTCTCTGCGCAGACCATGCCAGCCCCAAACCCCTTTCAGAAATCTGTGTGTGTGTGTGTGTGTGTGTGTGTGTGTGTGTGTGTGTGTGCCTATGAACAAACCTGCAGCCCTTGTCCCACTTCATAAATCATTCTCAACACAAACTGTGCTTTCATCTGATCTCTTGTTAATAAACCTGCATTAACTTTTCTCAGTGTCCTATAATTGAGTCCTCCACTTAGTGCTCCATGACAGAACAATCTGGCCACATGGACTGACCAGATATCAAGATGTTTCGAGAAGTCCTCTCATCATCGGAAGAGCAGCTGGGGAAACAAGTGCTTCATTGGTTCATCTTTGACCAAGTGACACTACTCCAAAAGGTAGAAGAAATTGGAAGCTTTGTTCAATTCATGTGTTTTCAAAACCACAGTAACCCCAGCCGCTCTTCCTGTCTTGCTGGATCCACCTGTTCAGCTCGCTTCATCTGCTCCACCAAAGCTTTCTGAGAAAACTCTGCCCTGGCCAAGAACTTCACCGGTGAGATGGAAAGGGCTCAAGGGTTTTTAACACCGTGCATCTTGGGCTTCAAACAGCTGCACTGGATTTATTCATCAGATTTTTCCAAAATTATGACAAAGTTAACGAGAGGAAGGGCACTTTAGTGGGCGTAAGAAATGAGTTGGCTGCTAAAGATGAACCTGCTTCTCTTGAACAGCTTGTGTCAGGCAGGGTGATCATATCAGGCAACATCAGAGACCAAGGTCCAGCCATACCCGAGAAGCTTGCATCTCCAATAAGACCCTGGCTTGGTGTTGTCTTAATGGATTTGAAACTGAAACCAATGCAAGTAGACTGGATTTGCCTAACGCCTACGCGGCAGAGCAGAAGAATAACCACAGCTTGTTTTGTGGGGGATGAGACACCTGTCACTGCCAGCTACTAAAATGCAATGCCTGCCAGTTGAAGTAGAGTTCACCGGTTTGCTTGGCCTTCCTTGTCTTATGGTCCCTGTCTATATCAATGATAAATCCTTTCCTCTTCAAGTCCTGATTGACTCTGGAGCAAAACTATGGAGAGAAAATTGTTTCAAAACATCTGTGTCTGTAATGGTGGATTTGTAATTTTTGGTAAGATGTAAATAGCATTTTGTGCATAACTTGCTGGCTTTGTCATTTTTTTAAGTTGTAAATAACATTTACCCCAGAGTCCTAGTGGAGTTTGAGTTTGCTCATTTTTACCGTAAGTTTAGAAACTAAAGCACGATTGTTTCTCCCTTAACCTGTTTAACCTTCCCCAAGAGGCCCTTTCTGTGGGACACCATGGACCGGGAAATGTTCGACCACCTCAAGAATCTGTTTGCCACCACACTCATTCTGGTTTAACCGGATACCTCTCTCCAGTTTAGCAATGAGGTTTATGCTTTGGACTCTGGGGTAGATACTGTTCTGTCACAGAGGTTTAATAATGAAATGCATCCTTGTGCCCTTTTCTCTCATTGTTTGTCCCTGCTCAGTGCAACTATGACATCAGAGGGCATTGCTGACAGTGAAATTGGCTTTGGAAGAACAGAGGCATATGAGCTGAACAGCTATTTTTTGTTTTGACTGACCACAACAACCTATCATACTGTCCACCAAGCCAGATACACTCTCCTGCGAACTAGATCCTGGGGGTGGCCCTCTGAATTGTCTTCATCCGTTTGTTCTCAGGTACTGCACTGGGCACCAAAAATCTACTTGTCATTCTAGTATTCACATAACAATCACCTTCCTTCAAAGACTATTTTGGTGACCATTTTTGGTCAGGGATGTACGGAAGTATGTTGGGTCTTGTATCATTTGTGTCCAGTCCTCTGGCTGGACTGCTGAGAACATTGCCGGTTCCAGGTCGGACATGGTCCCATCTTTCTTTGGGTTTCGTCACTAGACTACAACTATATTCAGGTCTTCTTCTCCATCTATCATGGTGTCTATGCACAGGATGAAGAGCAATGGTGAGAGGGCCAATCCCTGATGCGCGCCCATCACAATGGGGTATGGTGGGAAAATCCACACAGGCCACCAGATGACCCTGTGGATGTTATTGTAGAGTAGTTTGACCCACTGGACGTAGGCTTCAGGGACGCTGTGGGCACGTAAGGCGTGCCATATGAAGTCTTGGAGCACGTGGTCGAATGCCTTCTCCAGGTCAGGAAAGCAAAGTGATCAGACTTATTCTTCTCCCGGTGGTATTCCACGAGCATTCTAGCTGCGTGGATATCTTCGGTGGTCCCGCATTCTTTGACAAACCCTCACTGGTTGGGAGTTCTCTCCAAGATGCTGTGTAGTTCAATTCAATTCAATTCAATTTTATTTATACAGCGCCAATTCACAACAAACAGTCGCCTCAAACAATGTGTAGTCTAGCATCCAGAATTCTCTTGAATATATAAATGGCATGGTTGAGGGGGCGGATGGGGCGGTAGTTGGAACACTCCAGCACATCTCCCTTGCCCTTCCGAATGAGCACTATAACGCTGGTACGCCAGGCATTGGGAGCGACCCCATTCTCCGTGATCTGGTTGAACAGGCTGGCAAGAAGAACAGCTCCTTGACGTCCTATCAACTTCCAGGCTTCCGCGGGGATGTCTTAGGGCCTGGGGGCCTTCGCATTCTTCATTTTTCGGAAGGCGCACATGACCCGTCCAGAGACACGGCTGACTTCTACCACGTTGTCCCTGCATCTGACCATGATTCCCACACCATTCTGCTTTGAGCGCTCGCCATTGTAGAATAGCTTGAATCCTTTGAATCCCTCCTTGGCCTTGGCTCCTTGGCCTTTGTCCCTTTTCATTTTGTCTCTTGAATGCATGCAATGTCAATGCGCCGTCACTGCAGCATTGTGGCAAATTCATGGCTTGTTTAGGTTAACGTGCCAATGTTGATGGTACCAAATCACAGTTGGGCTAGCTTCGTCTTTAGCCCGGCTAACCCAGAGATGGGGTGCCCCTGCCCACTTCTCATGCCGCTCGGGCGAGAGCTGCGCATGTCGCCTGAGGGGTATGCCCTAGCTTCGGTTCCAAGAATGTTAGTCATGTTCAATCAGTTGTGACGTTGATATATGCAACAGAAAAGAAAAAAAGAAAAATACTTTGGCTGGCTCGTCCCTCCACCTGTCGCCAAAGACCCCCACCGTTTGTTAAAGTCCAGCTGGCACGGCATGGCGGTCGTGGAGGGACGGCCTACAACCCTATTCATGTTGCTATTATTACTGTCATTGATTGGCCTTTGGAATGGCCCAGATGCCTCTAGATATTGTCTCAGACTGTGCCATGGTCCCTGAGGTGCAAGGTGGTTCTCCCAGACCTCTCTGCGCTCTTGTCAAGACCTCACCTGTGGCATACTGGCTCATCAATTCACCTGGTCCTCATGAGTGGTTATCAAGGCTGGCTGTTTAAGGCTGAAGAAATCCCTCAGTCATTGCCAGTTTGTTGCATCAGCAAGAAGTAAAGCCTCTGGCTATGCAGACCTCACCAGCCCTGGACCCCTTTCAGAAATCTGACAGTGTGAGTGCCCATAGACAAACCTGCAGTCCCCGCCCAGTTTAATAATTCACTTTCATCACAAATTGTGCTTTCATCTGCCTGCCTTATTAACAAACCTGTAACCTTTCTCACAGAGAAGTCCAGACAAATCTGGGCATAAAAATCTGAATTTAGTTTTGTTATTTGCCTAATAATATAATTTTTAGTTTTAAACAACTTTTTGACAGATTTCTAAAATGTGTTTTCTTGCTTTTATGACAGGTGGTCTAATTTGTTAAACACTGTTTATGTTATTAAAAATTCAGAGCTTTAAGGCAGAAATAGGAACCGGAAGTGTTTAAGCAAGAACAAAAAGTGATAGTTTTTTTCCCTAGTTATCTGCAGAACAACTCATGCTTTCCAACTGTTCACACTCTGTACCATTTGGGGATCTCTGTCATCCTGTATTGATATATCATCCAAATGCATGTATGCTGGGTTACTAAAATCAGGAGTTGCACAAGCTAAAATGGCAACAAAGAGAACCAACCCAAAATTGTGATGTAATTTTTGGCAGTCACGCCAGTCTATTACACCTAACTTGAAATACATTTTTAATGAAATTGAAAAAAAAAAACTTCAGTGTGTATATTATATTTTCACCATAGACTCATACACAGATCCATGCAAGTGTTCTACCTTTTTCACGTCACAATACAGTGTAATTTACTTGGAGGTTAATTGGAGGTCAGTTATTTTTGAGTTGTAAAATACTTATATACTTTGCTTGTTTACCAAATCAAGGTTAAATTACCCCAGAATTATTATATTTTTTGAGTTAAGAAATATTTTGGTACAAAGGACCACCTCCAGTAGCCTCCCACTAACATGTTTTTCTGTTGTTGTTTTTTCTCTTCTTTTCAAGCAGATGCTGTTATAAAACGTAACAAGAATTCATGGTCTAGCCCAATTATCCAGGCCATGAATTCAAAGTTAGTTAGACATAACAGACCTGTCTCACCCTGAGTGGTTTGTGTGTCATTATATTCCCATGAAATGTTGTCAGTCACATACATTTTTACAGTTCCACGTTTGAATTTAGAATATCACAAGGTTCAAGTCTAATATTTGTTGCTGGCTTGTTAGAATGACTCAAAGGAGCTTTTATCATGATGACTCTCAGTAGTTGTGGGTTTTTGGTATGTCATTAAAGGCCAACACATTATTTTTGTGTATGTGTAGTAGGTGTGCCTTATCATCCCGGAATGTGTTGTTCAAATGGGGGCACAATAAATAGTCCATCCAAACCACTTTAGGTTGCACTAATTTGTAAAATGTGACATTTTTAATGCATGCTGACTGTCTGACAGTTCAGGTCATTTGTGCCAATTATTCTCCCTCTGATGCCTCAAAACCTAAGAGTCGACCTCTGCATTGACAATCTCACCCTGCGGGATGAATTCATGGTGCACAACCCCGTGAATGTAGAAAAATGATGATCATGCTCCTGGTTGCACTCTTGACCACATCTGCATTAGAACTGTACACTGTGGGCTCTTCCACCGAAGACTGTTGTCTGTTCACTTCTGTTCACTGGGTTGTAGCCGGAGACCCAGTTCTCCTCACTATTAATGATCCTTGACATGAAGTTTGAGTCACTTTGACACCACGTGGTTTACATTATGCTTGTTCTTCTTTGTGTCCTCTCTCTTCCCATGACCTGGAAATTGTTCATCCTCTGCTACCATGACTCAGAAGACAAAGAGGGGAGGCTTCCAGAGAAAAGAAGAGTAAAGAAAAGGGTATATGTATATATGCATGCAAACCCTCCTCTTTTTCCTAGGTGTCTCCCATATTTCAAGACTCCTTTGGCTCTCCCGTTTTGCTTTTTCTCCTAGGCTATCAAAGTTTCTTAGAAATAACTGTCATAAGAACATCTATAAGTTTTGTATGTGTCCCAGATATTACACAAGGTATCAGGCCATCAATGAAACACAAATTAAAAACACAATCCACACACTAAATACAATTTCAACTCATCCGTCACCACAGCCTGGCAGCACATAACCTGATTAAAAGAATAGTGTGCAGCTGCTCTCTGTGCAGTTATATGCTGAATGAATTAGCCTTAGTCTTTGCTGTTGTTGCTCTATACTGCTTCATCTTATTTTACTACAAAGCCACAGTGAAGAATAAGACTTAAAAGAACACCAAAAAAATAATCAGTATGCACTTCTAGCAGGATGTACGCTGCAGCAACAAATAAATAAAATAGAAATTAAAAAAAAAACAAAAAACAGCCATGCACTATTACAATGTCATCTAAACAAAACCTGTGACCTGTACTGAGATTATAGATTTAAACTTCACTCACCGTGGGCAACATCTCAGCTTCATTTAATGTAGAAAAGTTTTTAAAATCTGGTCCACTGCACTTTCATCTCTAAGGATGTAAGCGCTGTACATCACAAAAACTTAACTTTGTACAGCAAATGAAATGAATATCTCGTTAGGGGTATATAATTGGGGAGATGACACTGCTGCTACATCTTTTACAACAAATGATAGAACACACACAGGACTACTAAAATATTTGTTTAGGGCAGAAGCACAGGAAACATAACAGTAGAGTTTCCTCTCTGACACAAGCACACAAGTGCTTGATAAAGTGATGAATCTTTTTCACTATGAGAGGAAAGCGAATGCCTTTTTTATTTGGCAATTTGTTTCAGCTGTTTTGACTTAAGGATTGTGTACTTTAATTTACATTTTTAGGAATTAAGAGGTTATTCACTGGAATTAACCAATATCAAAAGTGCGATAACAGTTAAAGGTTTAGGATAATATTACCTTAAATTAAGTTTTCCTTTTTTTTCAGGGGGATCACACTCCTTGGGAGGGTTTGTTCATTAGTTGAACATTATAGGATTCAGGGAGAATAATATTTCTTATGTTACAGCTGTGGAAAACTGGACAATCTATATTTGAGAGTGTGCTTGAGTTTGCTCAACCTGTCTCCATGTGTTTTGTGGACTTGGAGAAGGCATGTGACTATGTCCTTCGGGGGTTTCTGTGTGAGGGGCCTGTTGTTGGGGGCTATTAGGTCTCTGTACCACTGTAGAAAGAGCTTCGTTTGCATTGCCGACAAAAAGTCAGCAATGACCTCCAGCTTGCACTGTTGGTGGGTTGTGTGAAGTGGCTCAAAGCCTGAGTGTGAGCCATTGTTCTCAGCTGGAAAGGGGGTAGAGTGCCCATTCTGGGTCGGAGCAAATTGCTGCCCCAAATGGAGGAGTTCAGGTATCTTAAGGTCTTGTTTTTGAGTGAAGGAAGAAGGGAGAGGGAGATTGACAGACAGATTGCTGTAGCATCTGGATGGTGGAGTGGCAAGGAGAGAGCTGAACGTGAAAGTAAGCTCTAAGCCACAGGATGTGTATAGCCATTGAAAGAATGAGATCGCAAGTGGCAGAAAGAAGCTTTTTTCCAAAGGATGTCTGGCTTCTCCCTTAGCAATGTGGTGAGGAGCTCAGTCATTCAGGAGGGGCACAGAGTGGAGTCACATCTCCTCCATTTAAAGGAGCCACTTGAGGTGGATGCCTTCTGGACACCTCTTAGGCTAGGTGTTTTGGGCATTTCCAACAGGGAGGTGGCCCTGGGGTAGACCTAGGACGCACTGGAGAAATTATGGGCCAGATTTACTGACAGTCTGTACCAGCGCATAACCAAATTTTGGCACTGAAAATCTGTAGTTTGGATTTACTAAGGCGCAGCATCAGTATTGTGACTGAAAGGTGTAGATGACTGTTCTTGTGGCTAGAATTATTGCATATCCTGCATATTTAGAGCTCAGCCCCACATATTTCTGCACCTCCGTAATACTGGTTTGTAAATGAAACAGAGTAGAAACATAAAAGGAAGAGAGGGAGGAGAACTATACAGTACTAGAACAGTTTCAGTGAACAGTTTCAGACTTTTAGTTAGATTTCTACACAGATCGACTCACAATGAAAATGTGAGTACTTGCACGTGATTTTCCTTTTTCTCTCTTTTTACTCATTTTGTATCTGAGCTATCACATGCCATTTAAATGTCAGTCAAAATGGAGCTATTAATGGGACTGTTTTGTATTAGATTAATGTCTGAATCTTACCTTCAGCCTCGCAAAGCCTTCAGAATCAAACAATGGTGATTTATGCACGTGGCACATTAGTAGCATCTAAATGAACACACGGTCGATTTGGGATTTGGGATCTTACGGTAAATAATGTTTTGTGTTCGTCTGCCCAGAGGTTAAAGTATGACTTTGCTGGTGGGGGAACTCTAACATCAGGTGTAATGGTGCAGCATGGGGAAAATAATTACTTAGAAAATAAGTCAGAATAATTTAGTTTGTGAGCTTCACTACAATTTTCTTTATGTACAGACAGTGACCAGCTGACCTATTCACTGCTCTTTGTGGATTTATCCAACTGAATTCTACAAGATGTAAGCAGCTGTTATGCATATAGTATCTAAGTTTGATTTCTAACACATATAAAGCTAGTATAAAAGGTAGAACTCAGTGAGCAAATTTAATCAGTATCATCACCTTTGGGTTCAGAGAAAAGGTGCTATCTTCTGAACTGTGTATCAGAGCCAGATGTAAATACCTGGAAATAAAAGCTGAGATGATGTAACCAGTCCAGTGTAGTGCATCACTGTAACCTTTATCACAGTACTGCAAAACAGTTTATCCTGTACTAAACTGCCTGGTATTTTTATGCAACGTTTGTATTATAAAATTATTAGACTTCTTCTTTTTTTTTTTTTTTACAAGATGTGTCTCAAAAACATAATTAATCATGTATAGACACAATAAATACTTTTAAAAACTCTACAATGAATTAGAACAAGGTGACTTAAATTTCCAATTTATAAAATTTCATTTGCTGAGCAGTGCTTACCGCACCTCTGAAAATAATCTCTCATCTTTCTCTCCTTTCCTCGCTTTCTTACATCTCCATCTGTGTTCTCTCCTTGGGAAATCCAGCAGCTGTGCATTTAGCTCGCAGACACATTCTGTGACAAACTGTACAGAAACAGTTTGTGTGTTTTGCTTATATTTGTTGGGGTGTTTGAAAAGTTGCATTTGAAATTACCTGTCACTTAAAAATGTTACTGCATTTAAGCTCTTTCCTCTTCTGAAGCTAGCTAGATGCTGAAGTACTGTGACAGCAACTTTACATCTGCAGCCTGAACGCATGACAGGGATGAGGAGGGAAGGGAATGTCTTGAAGGTGCAAGCAGACCGCGGGATGTCATTATTTTCATTATTTTCTTATTACAGATTAAGTAGCTCCATGCCGTCACTGGAAGCAGCAGCAGGCTGCAAAACACAAAAAAAATTAACCCATTCAACAGTAACATCCGTTAACCTGCCTATCAGATTTAATTGTTCATTAATTGAAGGTGCCAGAACGCCGTTCCAGAGCGTTCCGGCCCACTTCCTGCTTCTACACAACATGAAGGTCGGCTGTTACACACAGATTTCAGGTTTATGTGGTAGAAAGATTTGTAATATCACAGCTCTCCTCAGGATAAATCCTGGATGCCACTTAGTCTCAGTACTCAGAACCACACACAGTCCCCTGCAATTTCTAACAGAACCTATATCAAAAACATTGATTCTCTTGGGAGATGAAAGCCTCTTAAAAGTCACACTCAAGCCAACCCATATTCAACTAAATGTCAGGCCAAGCACATTTTAAAATTAGCAGTGACTATAACTACACAATTTTTGTGAGAAATGGCAGGCATCACACTCGTTTTTCTTATGAGCAAACAGAACAAACCTGAGCACTTTTTTTTTTTATTAAAAAAACAAAAGAGATTTCAGGTCTTGTTAACCTTTCTTAAACCCAGGTTTCTTTCATGTAAAGGCTGATAAATAACCTCTTAAAACAGATCTGTGTGTACATTTCATGATAACAGGTACCTCGGCAGGTGTTAACCACATAGTGGAAAGTGGCAAGAAATATAGTTTTGCACCATGGTTTGTAGTATAAATGTTATTTACAGCAATGTCTTTACATTTTTGAATGATGAAACAAATTTAGTTTTCATTGTAACTGACTTCATTGTTACAACAGTGCATATGGTGTTAATCATTCCCTAAAAAACTGTTAATTTGTACTGTTTATTGTCACATTGTGTCTGCCTCCTGTTGCTTGTTATAGACTCAGTCTGCAGCTATGTCATGACCTCCCTTTACCCTGTCTGCCTTTTTGTAATGAAATGCAAGAGTTTGTGCAAGTCTAACAAGCTTGAAAGTCAGTATTCAGTATGACCACCTTTATTCTTCAACACAGACTCAATTCTGTTAGCCAAGCTTTCTTCTAATTTCTTTAAGTAGTCTTACGGAATAGCTCTCCTTGAAGGACATTCCAAAGTTCTTCTTTGAATGTTGGCTGCCTTTTATTCCATTTTTCTATCAAGGTGATCCCAAACTGCTTCAGTAATGTCGAGGTCTGGGTTCTGGTGAGGCCAATCCATGACTTATAGTGCTTCATTATGGTCCATTCCATTTTCTTTTATCCAGGTATGCTTTTACTTTATTGGCAGTGAGTTCAGGATCACTGTCATGCTGAAAAACAATGCTGTTGCCAATCAGATGCTTTCCAGATGGTATTTCTTGGTGGATCAAACTGTGACAGTACTTTTGTGCATTAATAATTCCATCAATTTGGAAAAAATCTGCAACACCACTGGCTGAAATACAGCCACAAACCATGACAGAGCCTCCAGCATGTTTTACAGCTATTTGTAGACACTCATTGTTATTCCTTTCTTGACCTCTTCCATACGTGAGTTGAACCAAAAATTTCAAATTTAGATTAAGTCACATTAGGTTGACCTTAAAGACCTTGGTGGATGTAAGACAAAATTTAAAGGATTGTTAACACAGCCCCACTTTGCACCTAGATAGTTTCATCAGAATTCATTTAAACTTTTTCGAGCTATGGTGTTTACAAACTCAATGACACGTAAAGGCTGCCAAAAACAAAACCTTCTTGGCAAAGGTAATAAGGGCCTCAAAACTTTTGCACTGTACCATAAATGTGTACATAACAGCTGAAAAACTCAGAATATTGCAATCAATTTGAACACTGAGGATATTACAGCTACAGTAACATTATAAGTAACGCTAGAGTTATACATCTATCTATCAACCCACAGTGAATATGTTGTGGCTAAGCAAACCCTCACAATATGATAACACAGAATATTAGTACTGCAAGTTAATTACTCACCAAACAATTAACTGCATTCTGACCTTTCCATGGACTGTGTGCACAAAGCTCAGGTGCAACTGAGATTCTTTCTTTCTCAGACAGCAGCATATAAAATAGATCTGTGTGTATAATTTCCAGAATCAGGTGTACTTGGTTTCAGTTGGAGTAAAAGATAGTGATTCATGTACAATTTCTGAGATGCAGCAGTGAGGGTTTAAAGAACACAACAGAATCCAGAGATGCCTGAAAACTCCATCAGCGTACATCAAAGACAAGGAAACAAACAAGCTAGAAAGATGCTGTTTTCATTTTTGTCACATCTCTTCCAACTGTTAAACAGAAGATGGAAATTACATTTTTGAGCTCAAAAATGAACATCAGTCATGATCAGTAACAATCAATTCACGCAACAGAAGTGGAGCATCAAAAAGGGAAAGCTCGACATTTCAAATTTAAATGTTCTTCTCATATAAGCTTTTTGTAACAAACAAACAAAAACTTTACTCTCATAGTGACATTGCTGCACTGTGGTGTCACATACACGTTACTTAACAGATACAAATCATGTGCCACATATTTTGTGGCCTGTTTCAGATCTCTGCCTAATATGTAGTATATCCTCAGAATCAACAGCAGTCATAGCTTTATTCTATTTAGATTGTTTTCATCTCCAGAGGTTGTTGGTATTTAGATATAAATCCAATTCTGAAAAAAGTTGTGATGATGTGTGAAATGTAAATAAAAACAGCATCCGGTGATTTGTAACTCTCATCGTGGACTCTCTTTGAGACCTCTCTGTGAGTCCTGCTGAGACCTCAGTGCAGCATTCGATGCTGTTGACTGTAATATTTTCATACAGAGATTAGAGCATGCCAAAGGTATTAAAGGTACTGTGCCACAGTGGTTTGAATCATATCTATCTACAGTAATAGAATTCAATTTGTTCATGTTATCTTTACACACTAAGGTTAATTATGGAGTTCCAGAGGGCTCCGCACCAGGATTCTGGTTAGACTATACTGTAGATGTAGTATTATTAAAAGGCATCATGCACATTTTCATTGCTATGCAGATGATACCCAGCTTTATCTATCCATGAAGCCAGATGACACACATTAATTAGTTAAACTGCAGGAATGTCTTAAAGCCATAAAGAACTGGATGACCTCTAATTTCCTTATTTTACCCTGCCCTAAAAATTGTATAAATGTGCTGTCTAACAAAATACTTAATCTGGATGGCAATACCTTGGCCTCCAGTAACACTGAGAAATCTTGGAGGAGTCATTTTTAATTATTATTAAGCATATTATTAAGCATATTAAGCAAATGTGCAGGACTGCTTTCTTGCATGTGTGCAATATTTCTAAAATTAGAGACATCTTGTCTCAGGGTGATGCTGTATAGCTAGTTTATGCATTTATTACTTCTAAGCTGGACTATTGCAATTTCTATCAGGTTGTCCAAAAAGCCTCCTGAAAAGCCTTCAGCTGATCCAAAATGCTGCAGCTAGAGTACTGACAGGGACTAGAAAGAGAGAAAATGTCTCTCTCATATTGGCTTCTCTTCATTGGCTCACTGTTAAATCGAGAATTTTATTTAAAATCCTTCGTCTCACCTACAAAATCTTGAATAATTAGGCCCCACCTTATATTTTATTAATTTATTTTATTAATCTCTAGCTCTCTTCCACAAGCCTTTTGCAGTGTCTCCTTCCTCTCACCCCCAATCGGTCATGGCCGGTTCCTGAGCCTGGTTCTACCAGAGGTTTCTTTCTCTTAAAAGGGAGATTTTCCTTCCCACTGTTGCCAAGTGCTTGCTCATAGGGGGTTGTTTGATTGTCGGGGTTGTCTCTGTATCATTGTAGGGTCTTTAGCTTACAATGCAAAACACTTTGAGGCAACTGTTGTTGTGATTTGGAGCTATACTGTACAAATAAAACTGAATTGAAACCGAACTGAATAAATCAATACTTGATTCACAATAGAAGAGAATATAATCATTTCAAATATTTAAACTGAGAAAATGAACAATTTTCATAATGCACCAGATGTTTTCAAAGACCTGGAGTCTTCTACTATGAAGACAATAATAGCTGCAGCAAGTGGCTTTACATGGTTTTGCTGAAACATGCAAGTACTTTCCTTAAAAAGAAGTTCATTTGGATGGGAGCATATCCCATGAGAGCTCTAAAACTTGTAGATAACTTATACACCAATATACCTATGTGGTCTGCACATCTATTCATTCCAGATGTGGAAGTTGCCAATTCCATAGGCACTAATGCATCCTCATATTGCATTTCAATTCGTGCGAACACAGAACATTTTTCTACTTTGCCTTAGTCCATTTTAAATGAGCTTTGGTCTGGGAAAGATGGCAGTGTTACTGGCTCATGCTCGTATACTGTATGCCTTTTTTCTTTCCATGATAGAGCTTTAACCTACTTTTGTGGATGGCATAGGTAACTGTGTTTGCAGACAGTGAACACAGTTCAGAAGTGTTCCTGAGCCCATGCTGTAATTTCCATGACAGAATTGTGCCCGGTTTTAATGTAGTCCAGCCTGAGGGCCCAAAGAAATTTTCTCCAGATTCTCTGACTCTTTTGTAGATGATGAGACATTCAGAGTCTTCACAATTTTATGTTGAGATGCAGATTTGTGCAGATTGGTGAACCTCTTCCCATCTTTACTTCTGAGAAACCAATTAATTGGACAATGTTCCTCCAGCTGTTTCTTTTTGGCACTATTTTTCCAGTCACTTGTTCCCCAGTTCCAGTTGCTGCCATCAAAATTAGCAAAAACTTTCCATGAAGTAGTAAAATGTCTCACATTAAAATTTTTTTGTATTTTCTATGTTACATTGTCAGTAAAATATGGATTTATGAGATTTGCAAATTATTGAATTCTATTTTAATTTACATTTTACACAGTGTCCCAACTTTTTTGCAAAGCAGTTTGCACTTCTTATATTGAACATGGTGGGGAAATCCTAAAATGTCAATTATGAATGCTTGAGTCTGTGACTGTACAATGTCCAACACTAATGAGGTAAGTGTAAACTCACTACAAAGTTCAATGAGACAAATCTAATTGGAATCAAGACCAGTAGTACATTTCTTACCCTTGACACCAGCAACATGGTAAAAATATTGTAATCAGATTCAAAAGAGCTGAAAGATTTTGTGTGGTAGGAGCTTACATATGCTTTAATAAAGATGTTTTCACTGATTAAATGAATTAAAATGTGTTGAATCAAGGCATATTTGTGTTTTTATGCCAAGGTGACCAATATGGCAAAATCATAGCTATAAACCAGTTAAGAATGAGTGATATTCTACCAGCAGAAAAGACAGAGAACAGCCCAGTAGACTGAAAGGAAGAAACAGATGGGAAGCAAACAGACTTTCCATCAGTGTTGCTCTGTAGAGTGTGACGTACACTTTGTGTTTCTGTATCTGTATGTGTGTCCAGCAAGCAGACACGTTCCCTGCATCATAATGTAATTTTCCTGCAAAATCTTCCACAACAACTGATAACTTGCTGAATTTGGATACATAGAGTGATTGCTCCAAATATGTGTACTATTAGTACCCTGACTGGAATTTGATTTGGGGATCTTTTTCTGCTTACTCACCACCAGTGATACATTATCCTGAGGTTTGAGAAATGGTATACACTGAAAAAAACAAACATATGACATTGTAACTTAAAAAGACCTGAGTCAGGTTTATGATTAATGTCCGCAATCCAGAAAGCCACATATTGACACGTTTCACTTGTATGATGTAATGTTCAGTAAACAACCAATATAATGAAAAGTTCGAATGCCTCACTGA
>VUQJ01018491.1:15579-31148 GCA_015108635.1 Andinoacara biseriatus | reverse complement strand
GCTTTACAGCACACTGGGGTTGAGGACAGAGTGTGGAAAGAGAGGAGGAATGAGGAGTGGAAGAAGTGGAAGGAAGTGCCACAGGCTGGTTAACAGGTTCTAAAGTCTTATTAGCAGGCAATACCGCGGACGAGGGTCCAACTCTGACAGCCTGCTCTGTTTGATCCTGGTGTATACTTTCTCCACTTTTGGGGTACAAGAAAGTCCTCATTTGACCTTTGCCCTTAACATTCACAGTACCTCTATAATCAAACTCTAAACCCATGGCACTAAGGACAGCGTGGCTTTCCTCGCTGACCTGCACGCGACACTCCACACCAGTGGAGTCCATGCGACTGGCAATGTTGACAGTGTCTCCCCAGATGTCATACAATAGCTTTGTGGTGCCGATGACCCCCGCTGTCAGGGGCCCGTGGTTAAACCCAATGCGGAGCTTGAACCCAAAGCCTAGCATATTCTTGTTGAAATCATCCAGGACTCCCATCATCTCAAGGGCAAAGTTGAAAAGGGCCATCAGGTGAGCATGCGGAGAATCAGCTTCATTCTCAGCCATCTGCTCGACATTTAGTCCCGACGCAGCCATGTAGGTGGCCCCGATTGTCTTGATTTTTTCCACGCTTGAGAATTCAGACTTGCGAAGGAGTTCGTCAAAGTCTCCGATTAGCTCGTTCAGGACACGGTAGCACTCTTTTCCACCTTCGTAGCTCTCTTCATAGAACTCACTGAAGTTCACAATACTGGCAAAGATCACACCCACGCTGTCGTGGTTCTTGGAGTAGCTCTGGGTTATCTGAAAAAAAAAAAACCAAGGAGAAAAGAGGCCCGCTTTACAATAAGCTCACAAGAGAGAAATATTGTCTATGAGATTTAGAAAATATTAAGATTTTATTGTTGGAGATTTCATTGTAAATAGATGCAACTGTCATTTTTTTTATCAACTGTTAAACTACTGCTGCTATTCTTTAGTGTATTTAACCAGGATTCACTGTTTTCATAATTTTTTAAATATTTTTTGTTTAAACTGCACAAAACCTTGAGCTGGTCGGCGACATGGATGGGGATGATGTTGCCCAGTAACCACTCAGCCTGATCTCGCATTGTCTGGATCTTGGAGCGGTGCTTGTCAGCCTCTACGTTGCCATGGTAATGGAGACGGTAGCTGACCTCAAACTCACGGTTGAGGAACCAGACCAGGAGAAGAAGCAAGAAGAAGGCCAGGATGGCCTCTGGGATCAAAAGGTCAAAGGTTCGCTGGGGAGGGTCAGGGCCCAATTCTGAACCACTGTCACTCAGCGTTGAGATGTTTGGTCTGAAGGACAAAATGATGGGAGAACGTGAAAAGAATTAGAGAAATATGCAATTAGTGATTATACAAGAGGTGAGAAGCAAAAGATGGCAAGGAGATATGGCTATTTCCTGGTGAATCTACAACACTGTATCTTAATAAAGTTTTAAAAAAACACATACCTTGCAATTCTTAGCCCAGTTTTTGAGAGCTACATTCACTAAATCTAGATGACATGCAGTCATGCTGGGAAATTTAAAATTCAACCTTAATCAAGTTTGATTCAAGACTTTTGAAGTCCAAAGAGTGGCAACAGGCAAGAGTATAATTTTGGACTTTTACACCAAAGTTCTGATTCATCGTAGAGCAGGCAGTTACACTTCCCCAACCATAAAAAACAATCAAAATCAATGAACACAATTAGTTGACTGTCTATCTACATTTATATTCCCATGTGCCTTCAAATGAAAACATGTTTCTGCTGCTTGTCTGCAGTTTTTGCCAAAAGACATTCTGGAAGATTTAGAAAAACACACTCAAGTCAAAGTCAATGAAGGATAAAATTATTCTGTCCTGACGGATTAAAACCCACTCATTTTCATTCAATCACTTTCTGCATTTATGAGATGAATTGAAAAATTCAGTGTCTTATGTCTTATTTTTATTTGAAGATGGATTAATTTGGCAATTTTAAGATTATTTGAAGGGTCATTCATCCTTAATCACCCACCTCAGAACACGCATTCTCTGGTTGACAAACCAAAACTGATGAAGATCTAAAGGTCAACACTGTTTTGATGCACAATTTAAATTCTGTGATTTTATCACATTGTAAGAATGAGGGAAAAATAATCTGTGACAGATTCAACAAACTAATCCTGTAAATACACTAAATGTATAACATACGAGAACCGCAGATGCACAGCACAATGCATCTTTTTCGTAGCTACACAGGATGTTCTGTGTAGGCCTAACAGGCAAACAAGACTTTTCTTCTGGGATGGTGCTTTGTCTTCAGCTTTGCCTGGTCTGATGAGTCTCAATTTCTTTTGCAACATTCAGATGGTGGAGTAAGAATTTGATGACTTTAGTAAGTCGACATCTCTGGACTTCTATAGACTAAGTTTAGTTACTAAGTAACCACCAGCTGTTGGGCTAATGGCAAGATAAATGTGGCTATTAAAGTATTTCATGCAAAAAGAATCCCCCCAAATCAAAAACCAACACTTTATGACAGATGTCTGTGCACAATACCTGCACGTACCTCATGCAAAGATTAAAAAAACAGAACGCCAGCCTCCCTGATATTCATGGCACATATACACCACTTAACGTGCTGCTCTCACGTCTGGTGTAGCCACTCTCATTAATTATAGTGGAAATGCAATGTATACTTTATGCACACAGTATAAAGCTGTGGCCTCACTTATCCATCACTGATGGGTAAAAAAAAAATAGGGAGAATCTGACTGTTTCCGTTTGTTTGTGTAATCCTCCCCCTGATAAAACTAAAATAAAAATGCAATTCAGAGGTTTAAACATGAATGCCCAGAAAAGCAGCTAGCAAAGACTACAAAAGAAACTTTTTTTTTTCTATTGCGGGCTTGATTTAATGCTTAGTTGTAGCTCTAATATAAGATTTAAGCCAGTATGAGCTGTATGAGTCATTTCCACCACTACTGACATTTTGCAACGATTATTACTGCTGCACAGAAAGAGGAAAAGAAGAGGAGGAGAGTAAGGTGGAAGGAGAATAAAAAGCATCAACGTGTGAAAATAGGGTAAAGCTAGAGAGAGCTGTAGTTATGACAAGCATAGAAAAAAAAAAAGCAGTAGCTCCTGTTGACCCCTCAAATGTCAGTCATCAATCAAACCCCTCTGTTTCCACGGAGACACTCACCCATGAACTGGCAAGCTGTTATTACTGGAGCTGAAATACACAAGAGTGGTGTCAGTCAGGAGACCAGCCAAGGACCAGTCACATACATGCTCACAGACACAAACAACACGCATGCATGACAGCACATGATCAGGGGTTAAAGTGGCAGAACGGTCTGAAATGGTGTTTTAGCACCTTCGATTTAGGAGTGATTAAGTATGATAGGTGGCTTAATGCATCATAATATCAAGCAAGTTCATTTTTCATGTGCTACAGTATGACATTCCCTCTAGCTAATGCCAGGAAGATACTAAACAAATCAAAAAGTAATGTAACCCCTGGTCAGTTGATAAACTAGAAATTTAAATCTTAAATGTTTTGCATTTTTAAAATAGTTTGTTAAAGAAGATCAAAGATCTACAGCAGCATCACAGGTCAGCTGATCACAGCCGTTCCACAAAGAAAGTAAATCTACGAGAGCTCACTGTACAGGAAGGAAGACATTTTTCCCAATGAACTGTTTCACCGGGTCTTAAATGCTGTTTTATGCTGATAATCTTATTTTTGTTGCTTGAACAGATAAAGGTATGGTACTTAACAACGTTCTTAGATCACCAAACTTAAGGTATTGATGCTAAAATAAAATTATTGTTGTCCTTCATTATCTTTTTAATTTATTGTTTTACAAAAAAAAAAGCTGAAAAAATATTAAAGCACATTCTTTTATTTTTTTTATTAAGATGCCAAATTACACTTATTTACTTGAAATTCCTGAACAGAAACATTTGTTTTAGTGGTTGACTGTTATTCTTGTTTCATATCTGACTTCTCAGATAGTCCAGCCAGATCAAATTTGGGTTTAAAAACATGAATTCATTTTTTTTGTCTAATAAATAAATTAATTTAAAAAAAAACAACTTCAAAATGTGCTATATTTAATATTCTTAAAAAGCGTGTCTTATTTTGTGCCTGGATTGGAGGTGATAGTTGCTTCTAGAAGTGTTAAATTGGAATGCCAGGGCGAGATATTATCAGAATGATAACTGGAACGGGAAGATGGCTAAAGCTCTGAGCGCAGTGCCAAAACTTTGGCTCTGTCCTGGATCTCTTCACGGAGCGCTCGTCCTGAATGTTTAGAGCTGAGCACCACATATTTCTGATCCTCCGTAATGCCGGCATTTTATTGAAACCGAGAAAAACTTAACTAACTGCCAAATACAAAACACATGCATGCCATGGATGTATTACAGGCAGCAAAGTTACTTTTTATAGTGAGAAGAGCAGTTTGCACGGTTTCAGGTTTTTACTCCCATTTCTATACAGAGATCAGTTCATAATGAAAGCGCACAAAAGCCTCTGCATGTCTGCGCACACAGATATCTGCAACGTCACAAACCATTTTCATGTTTTTTGCAGTTATTCTTCTCTCTAGCAGATCAATTACAGGACATAATGAAATGTACAGCTATTAAAGCGACTCAGATCGGAAACGTCCAGAAAAAAAAAAAAGCAAGAGCAATGTGTGCACTTACGAGGCACAGCTGCAGTAACTTTATTATGGTAAATGACATTTTACATTCTTCTATACATCTTACAGGACAGCTGTTACAGAATAGTTTGAAATAAAGCAGCCCTCCTCTGCAGGAATCCTGCACTCCACCCAAGCTCTCTGATTTATCCAGAGACCCCACGCAGCCTCCATCAATTTCTAACAGAATCCTTTTATCAAAACATATTGATTACTCTTCAGCTGACTCTCATTGATGTGAACTGCTGTTTCTGGAGAGAAAATGTGTAAGACCTCAGCTTGTGCTCTGCTGTGTTAGTCAGTACATTACTCACGCCTTTATCAGGTCTATTTTGAACTGCTCTTACAAGATTGCTTTGGTTATTACTGAACTGAACCAGACGAGTCCGTTCATAAATTAGCACATTGCTGGTAGACCAGACACTTTCCACTCCGACTGGCACATTTTTGCGATTGAACCATCGCTCTAATTTGCTCCACTTAATGAATCTGGACCATGGAGTCACAGACAGGTTTTTGTTGATTATGTTCAGTGAATATATGTGTGAGACCTACAGGCCAAATATAAAGGTGCAAATTTGTGTGATCACATTCTACATTAGGGGCTGCTCAGAAATCACTACTCTACCGCTGACTTAGACACTTCAACCTTTTATGGGGGTTCATGAGGTTCACTACATTTAGTGTTGTGCATATGTGCGGTTAAGTTCTCACCTGTCACCATGCAAAGGACTGCACAACAACAGCAGCAGCAAAGCAACCCCTGTAGCAGTGGCCAGGACTGAGCGCATCCAGAAACTCAGCTGACAGAAGTTACAAAACTGGATGATGGCCAAGACGGTGGCACAGCACAGGAACATGGTCACCTGAAGGAAAAACAGCTAGTTTTTCAAATGACTTAACAAAGACAACAAAGGGAACAATTACTACTGTTTTTTTTCATTGTATGAATCAAGCACAAAACCAAAATTTCTTGCATATTCAACTGTAGTGTGTGCTGTAAAAACACTTAATAAGCAATAGCAAGTGTACCTCATGATCATGACATAGTGAAGTAGTACTGCCTGTCTCTTCAGCTGTAAAATCCATTTGTTCTGTTTAGACAGTTAGTAGTTATGTTGTGCAACGCAAGTGCATCAAACTACGTCCTTCGCACCAGTGCCAAACCAAGCATTTTGCAGCCCAAAGGTAATCCATAGGCTTACTGAATAAAATATAGTAAAAGCTTGAAGGTGTTTTGATCAAAGTTCTACTTTCCCACAGCTGCATCCATGAAGTGCCTTCAGATGTATATCCTTGTGAATTGGTGCTGTATAAATAAAACTGAACTAATTAACTTTCCCTTTTATCCCACAGCAAATGTTTTTCTCTACATTTCTTGTTGCCTCTTCCTTGGGATTTTACTAGCTAATGGTACCAACGCTGCAATTTCAGATCCTAAATGAAACGTCGAGAGCAGTTCAGGGAATTTGTTTAGTGAGCGTACAGACATTTTCAGTTTCTACTTTCTAGACTAGCTCTGGTTTCCAATTTCATGGAACCATTTAATTTATTTATTTTGTCACACACAAACCTTCACTAAAATTAAAGCGAATCTATTATGCTCTTTTGTAACTCCATATTTTATTCTTGGACTTTACTGCTTGTACGATTCAAAATATTCCTTATTTAGCTTAAACCGGGCCATGGTGGAGCACCTCAGTTCATTCACTCTCTGAAGGAAGGTGTTTTAGCGCCTCTCCCTTTAAGCTAGCTTTCATCCGATTGGCTGCCCCCTGCAAAAAGAGGGTTTGAACGGCAGGTGGGTGGAGCTGCGGCATTTTCAGGCCGAGGTGACATTATTAGGAATATTCTCTGACATCTTACAGAGCCAAGGGCAAGAAAAAACATTATGTGTTTCTCATGAAGAATGGATAGTTGTAGGAGTAACTATTAATGCACTTTTCATGAAAAGCAGTTTTTAAGAAGCCAAGATTTGAGATGAATCAACAACATTCCAATCAGTGTTGTCAAAATTACTTTTTACCAATACTGAAGATTTAACATTGAACAAATTTTTGTGAATCCAGTGTCACCTAAAAATACACTATGTGGACATGTGTTGGGCCACCTACACTGGCACTGTCATACTGAAAGAGAAAACTCTGAAGCACAGAACTGTCCAAAATGTCTTAGTAAGATGAAGCATTAAGATTTCCCTTCACTGGAATGTTTCAGACTCATCAGTGAGACTCGTCAATCAGAGTGCCAGATAGAGAAGCATGACTTGTCACCCTACAGAACATGTTTCGATTGCTCCAGAGTCCAGTGGTGCTTTACACCACTCCATCCAATGTTTGGCATTGTGCTTGGCAGTATAAGGCTTGCATGTAGCTGCACAGCCATAGTAAGACATGCAATGAAGCTCCCAGCGCACAGTTTTTGTGCTGATACTGATGCCAAATGAGGTTTGGAACTTTGCAGTTACTGAGACGGCAGCACTCAGTGACCCGGCTCTGTAACTTTAGGTGGTTCCTGTGGTTCCTAAATGCTTTCACTTTGCAATATGAAACTTAAAGTTGGTCAAGAAATATCTAGGATGGAAAAAAATTTCGTAAACTAACTTCTTGCAACAGTGGGATCCTATTACAGCACTACGCTCAAATTCAGTGAGCTCTTCTTTCACAAATGTTTGTGGTACTTGATTTTATACACTTGTGACTGAATGAAATGCCTGAATTCAGTGGTTTGGGTCAATACTTCTGTCCATATAGTGTAGCTTTGAAGCAGGCGTACAAAGAAATGAACAGTCTCTAATGTTTATGGTAGTTTAATGGAGAAAGACAGACTATGAACCAAAAATCCAGAAAAACACATCACATTAAAATTATAAATTGATTTGCATGTCACTGAGTGAAATAAGTCTTTGATCCTTAAAGTATTTGGTGGAGAAACCCTTGTTGGCAAGCACAGCGGTAAGACGGGGATGGTGTAGCGTGTTACCAGTGGTGTTCTTGGTGACTGTGGTCCCAGCTGCCTTCAGATCACTAACAGGCTCCTTCTGTGTAGTTCTGGGCTCTCCACCACCTTTCTCATGATCATCCTCACCCCATGAGGTAAGATCTTGCATGGAACTGCACCGAGGGCACACCAAGTTGTCTCTTTCTTGCTGATGGTCTTGTAGCCCTTCCCAGCCTTGTGCAGGTCTATAATCTTGTCCCTGACATCCTTTGGTCTTACCCACTCAGTGACATGCAAATCAATTTATAACTTTTATCTAATGTGCTTTTTTTCTGGAATTTCAGTTGATATTCTGTTGCTCTCCATTAAAATTAAACTACCATAAAATTAGAGACTGTTTATTTCTTTGCAAACTTACAAAATCAGCTGGGGATCAACTAATTATTTCGCCCAGTGTAAATCAAATCTAATGTGATTTATTTAAGATCAGTAAAGTGGATTATTGTCTAAAACACTGTGATATGGGCACTTCTATTCATACAAACATATGCAGCAGAATTAATTTGGGGACATTTACAGTTTCGTCAGGCTGGATGACATAAAGGCTTCTGATTCTGAGGTTGTTAATGATTACATTGACATCTTTTTCCATCTCATTACTACACATGTTCTCCCCTCTTCCTGTCATGCCCTTCCACCCCCTCCCCCCTGCACTGTTACTGGGTCTTAATATCTTCAAAGGCATTAAAGTCCAGAAAATTGCATCTCTAATTAGCAAGTCTCCCTGTGACTGCGGCTTTGATCTGCAAGCCCCGAAGTGATGGAGAGAGCTGAGGGAAGAGACTGAGCAGGGTGGGAAAGAAATGGATAAAGACATCGAGTGTTGAAAAACAAGATATGAAACCACCGAACATCTTGCAAGCAGCCGTTGGCTCAAAGCTGAAATACGAGACTCAAGCTTACACAGAGCTGGATATGGCCTTGACTCAAAACGGCACAAAACAAGTAAGGCTGTTCTCAATCTCCACACATGCAGGACTCGAAGAAGAAATGTCAACATTTCTGGTGCCAAATCCACAGGCACAGTTTCTTGGAGCCTGTGTTCATTCTACAGTTCCTATAAGGGGTAACGCCAGCTATTGAACCGCCGGTTTTTAGACCACGATGAGCACGGTTTCAAATTGGCTGAGAGATAACAGTCAGCGCAAGCTTGAAAATCACAAGAATCACGTCCAAAAGTAGGGACAGCAGAGGCACAGTAGTCGGGAGCGGTGGTTAAATCAACTGTAATTCAAGTTATTAGCCCCAGCAGGGCAGCTTTAGCAGTAGTGCCGGCAGCAGCTATAGCAGCAATCTCTCTGAATGGTACTAAAAAGCAGCATCTATAATGGTGCTAATTTAGTAAGGTTAGTAATAATGTTTACCTGGGGGGGCAGCTGGATGCTGGAAGTGAGGTGGGACAAGACAGAGATGGCAGGGAGAGAGACCAACACGGCCCCGATCACATGACGAGACACCCAGCCAGAGACTACCACGAGGAGGGAGTGAGTACACCTCATCACCTTCTCCAAGTAGAAGGCCATACTGCAAGAGAGGAGAGGAGAAGAGACGAAGGAATCATTCTTTGTCTTAATTACACTTAGAATTAACAAAAACCTCAACAATAACTGAGGAAAATCAAATATTGTGTAGAAAGTAAAGTAGAGAAAAACATATTTTCTCTTGCTCTCCTACTCCCACAATACTCGCTGTGCTCAGTCTGGGAAAAACTGCAGCAGATTCTCATTAGCCTTAATTATGATACATTATTAAAACAATAATACTGTCTAAGTCACAGCAAGAAGATGAAGATTGCCCATTTAGGCAAGGCAATAAGTGAAAATTAATTAATCTTTAAATACTCTCCATGCACAGTCATTAAAGAAAGTACCACAAGAAAACATGTCCCTAGCACTCTGAGGACTGGAAAGTCCAAGTATAAATTTTTTTTTTATTTAAGCCTGGTATGAGTTTGTCATTGTGCTGGTTTCTGAGCGAGTACTGGACCAGGGAAATTTATCCATGGTGTGGGAGCCAAGTAAAACATAAAATAGAGTAAAACAATTCATGCTGGTCTCAGTGGAGAGTCGCAGCGCTGCAGCGTTGGTCTATCAGTTCTGTGGCACTGAAGCCCAAGGGATACAGATTTTTATTCAACTGCAACAGCAGTCGGCTTGAAAACAAACAATTGTGTATTCTTACGTCCTATTGGAACCGCACTGAGAGTAATGGTATAAATAACAGTTCAGAAACTTCACTGTCCCGCCAGGAAAAATTAAATCTGGGGAAAACACTGAGTCTGTGTCATTGTTTCATGAAAAGGCCAAATTTTGAGACAATGAATGTGTTATGTTATAAAAATGTTTTTATTGGCATATTGGTCAAACCATTTTTGATATGCAACATGTGTGCACACTCACACACACAAAAGCACACCCACAAACACACCATCTGTATGTCATCGGCCTAAACGTCCTCACCGTATGGAGAGCACCAAGGAGGCCAACTCGAACAGACCAGCCAGGGGAGCCAGGGCCAGGGCAGCGGTAGCAGGAGAGCCTGCGGTGGATGGGCTCACCAGCGGTGGAAGAAAGCAGGCCAGGGTCAGGGCCATGAAGACAAAACAGCTAAGGAGAACATCCAAGAAGGAGCTGAAGGTGGTGCTTGCAAAAGTCTCCACCGGAACCCTATTCTTGACCTGAAGGGAAAGATTAATTGCAATTGCTCATTTTCATAAAAGCTATACCCACACCTGGCAATGCACATATATGTGCATGTTGTACAACCACACTTATCTAAATGCAAAAAAATCAGTTAAGTTCATCTGTACAAAGTTGAATCTTTAGTAAATACACAATAAATCCTCCAATGCACCAGTATCTGTATCTGTATTGTGTTTACATTTTCTCCAACTCTGATTTAAGCAAAAAAAAACAAAACTTGTTATTGTTTATAATAAGCTAATAGATTATTTTAAAATTAATGACATTTTACTTTAGTTGTAGTGAAAAATATTATTTATCCTTAAAGGGAGGTGCAAACTTGTATGATGACACAATGAAGAGATTTTGCATTAAGTGAGGTTTTTTTTTTGTAGTAACACTGGTTTAACAGCAGGGGGCTACAAGACTGTGAGGTCAATGCAGGCCAACTGAAACGGGTTCTGAGTGCGAGAGCGTGTAGTATAAAATTTCGGAAACAAGGGGGTGGGGGGGGCGTACAAGGAAAAACTTACAACAACCCCACCCCATCGGTCAAAGTGCTTGTCTCTCAGGCACAGAGAGACTGAAACATGTATCAGGGCACTAATGTTTATCATTCGTCTCTTTATTGCTTTTCTTTTTAAAAAGTAGTTTAGCTTTGTTTGTGTTCCTTTTTTCTTATGAATGTAGGAAATATCCTCACAGGAATAAAAAAGTCACATTTCATCAGCCCTCTCTTCTGCCGGGTACTATTTTTAGGTAAACCTAAAGTTAAACAGCAAAGAGTGTTAAAATCAAAATCACAGGTAGGGTCATGAAATAAGTGTGTAAAAAAAAAAATGTATTCATGTGCATTTGTGTGTACCTCTTCCTTGTAGCTGCTCCGATAGGCCTTTTCCAGAGGTCTTTTTAGAAAGTTAAGGCTGATCTTATTGATGGGTGGCTTAAAAAAGTAGTCCTTCATCAGACTGGAGATCAGAGCAGAGAAATAATCAAACAAACTGGGCAGAAAAGTTAGCAATTGATCAAAAATTAAAAGAAAAAGAAAAAATAACTAATTTTGCTACTTTGCTGATTTATTTTTGGTCACTTAATATTTTATTGTGTGAAAAGAAATTGAACCAAAAGAAAAATGCAACTGTAAGAACTTTTCCAGTGATTCAAGATGGTGCAAACAAACTACGAGACTGAAATTACTCCTACATTAACATAAGACAATGGAGTCATCAAGTAACCATACAATGTTCGCATTTTTAAGAGCATCCTGAGAACTTTGTGTGTGCAGTTTATGTGTTTATCTCTGTGGTCTGGCGAGACAAACCCTCAGCACAAAGTTTTATTCATGATAAAACTTCAGAAAATTATGAAAACATGGCATTGTATTCAAAACCAAAGTGATATCTTTATCACTGTTCACTCTGTTACCCAGTCCTGCATAGTTAGTCACCCTTGAGTGACCTTATCAGATCATAAATTCCACCTTTAACCACTTTGCTCACCTGTCCTCCTTGATAACATCCACAAAATGGGCGTCACTCTTCTGTCTGAAGTTCTTGGCACGCAACTGGATCAAGGCGGAGTGATCCATGCCTGTACCTGTTGCCCCCGTGCTCCCAGCCATGCCGAGACTGGTGCCAGTCCCCGTGCTAGTGCTGGTCTTCTTTTCTTTCTCCTGGAGCATGTCGCATAGAGAGCTCTGGCTGGCCCGCACTGGTTCCTCTAGTGGGGGGCTCAGTAGACCGTTGACTGCTCTGAGGCTGTGACCTGGGATAAACTGATGATGTGGAGACAAAGGTGGTGAAGGGCATGGCTGTTTGCTTAATCGGGTGCTTGACAAGTGCACTGATGCTGTCACTGCTGTACCTTGGTACTGCTGGGCTTGTATTCTTCCTGGCAGCCATTCAGCACAGCCACATCATCACCCTGCTCTGCCACCGAAGACAGGACCGAGCTATGAAACACACAGGGAGGCTAGACAGAGAAAGGGGACCGCAGGGGGAGAGTTTGAAGAATTCATCACATCACATATCAATATATAAAGCAGCAGCTTGTGCCATAACAACACCAGATTCTATATGAATGAACTGTGAGTACTTGCATCTTTAAAGTTTGAGTCAAAGGATAAACTAGAGTGAAATGCAGCTCATAAATAAATATGAGCACATATGGAGCCAAAATAACTCAGCGTGAGTCACAAAATGTTAAAGAGGAGCTTCCCTTCATCTTTGGCTGGTTCAATAATGACAGCGAGGTACCAGAAAAGCTTGACAACAGATTACAAGAACTATTTTCTTCATGTTACAGGGTACGGACAGCAATATTTTGCACCAATAGAGGTTAACGGAATATGATTTTTGACAGGAAAATAAACTAAGAAGGTATTTCTGATGTCACTGTGCTTATCTTTATTTAAATAGTACTCAGCTTGAATCCTTTTTATAGTTAATGATTGATTTTAAAAAAAAGCGTGGGGTAAGAAGTTATCCCAGTTTCTGAAGAGGGTCTTGGCAGAAAAAGCATGAGAACCATGGCGTTCTTAGGCAGTCATCAGAAGCACAACAAGCACCAATGCTAGTTTGAGCTCCACAGATGTGGTTTTAGCCAGAAAGTGTGAACTAAAGCAACAGTCTTACCCCAGTCCTATCAGGTGGCTGGCGGGGCACCAGGGGCTCACTAGCCTGCGCCCCTCCGGGGATGAGGTCCGGTGTGCAGGGCTGAGGACAAGAGGAAAGGCCTTCAAAATCCCCACCTGGCAGCGCCATCTGAGAACAGCCACGATGCACATCATGATCCGGCTTCCTCCCTGATATCAGGTAGGTGTTCAGTCCTAACAGAAAGCAAGCAGAGTGCAGCTTAGAGCAGCGTAACATCATTTTCACTTTACTGGTTGACTGAGATTAAAAAGAAGTGAAGTGCAGAGCACTACAGATAACAAAGACATCAAAATTGTGGCAATTAATGTAATGTTATGGACACAGTATGAAATATTTAGTAACGAACACTCAAATATTAACCCTTTAAAGACCAGGCATCAGGTGCATCTGAAATCCTAATAAAATTATTTCCACTTAAATGCTGTAACTTTTAAACTAGCCTCTAATTGTCTGATATGCACCACTGTGCAGGTCCAGGAGAGTTATGCACAAACACCTGGTCATATTCATAAAAAATTAATAACATAAATCATTTTCTCTTCTGTTGTATTTGTTTTTACTTAGGTAGCTTTGTCAAACTTTAATAGGCAACCATTACACTGCAGACCTTTCATTAAGATTCATTAATAATTTGACTGATTTTGTTTTCCTTTTAAGACATTGTGGTCTGGATTGAGACTGTCTGCGGGGAAGCTGTATTTTACATCTAAACCACTACATCATTGCTGGTGTTCATCAGTGTAACCAAAGGTTAGACGATCCAGCTTTTACTCAGTCAACTGGGGTCTGCATCTAATTTGTTACAAAACTAATTTTAATAATGAAATGATGGAAAAAGTCCTTTTCAGTTATCAGACTATGAGTCAGGTGTGTGCATACAACAAGGAAGCTGCAATCGATTCCCAGATCAGCACAACGCTGTCCATTAGCCAGTAGCGGCATTATGGGGAGGAAATTTTACACTTGTAAAAATAATGGCTAGTTGCAGACACACACTCATCAACCAAACATGATCCGTGCTTAGTGGATCTACACACATGCTGACAAGCAAATGGTAACGCAATATGGGTGTTTCACAAAGTGTGTTTGTATATCAGCCCACGGTTGTGGCCTATTCACCCTGGTGAAGAGCCAACAAGGAAATACACAAACAGTGGATTAGACAGGTGGCCCATAGCCAGCCACTATCAGCCTGTCCAAACATACAGTAACCTTGCTAACTGGCCTCTTTGTTCAAACAGCTAAAGACGCGAAGCTTATTAGCAAGGGGATGACTGGAGGAGCATCTACAGGCCTTACAGGGACAAGGTCTATAAGAAGTCACGGGCTGTCTACTGCAACCTGATAAAGTTACTATCATTTCAATGTGAACTCTTTACTGATAAAACTGAACTTCTCACTTAGCAGCTTGCCCCACAACCAGAACTTTTTGTAGCCATCCTACTGCAGCCCATTCCACATAAGTGATATTCCAGGTATGCAAGATAAGGGTTTCCAGGACAAAAACACACTATTATCAACGCATGCCTAGCTCAGCTATGTATAAGACCTTTTCAGGATTCTTCAGCTTCTCTCATCCGTGCAGCTTTTTTTTCTCATGATACGTCATCTAGCATAAGGCCATGTTATGTGCAAACACACGTGTGCATGCTTCACATACATGTATTAGAGATTTAATGTTCTAAAAGAGTGACTTAAATCTGAATTGATGCAAACGTTCACAGCCTTGTGTTGCCCTGCTGCTTTCTGGTGCCTCCAGTCTGTGAAGTTTGAAAATTCATTCAGGTGAAGACTGAACTGGATACATCACAGTAATGGAGTTCATTCTTAATTCATGATCCAATCATGATCAAGCATTCATTCCTGTCGTGAAAAGTGTTTTTTCTGGTTAAAAAAAAAAAACAACAACAAAAACA
This sequence comes from Andinoacara biseriatus, assembly GCA_015108635.1. NCBI lineage: Eukaryota > Metazoa > Chordata > Actinopteri > Cichliformes > Cichlidae > Andinoacara > Andinoacara biseriatus. The sequence continues at coordinate 16,205 of VUQJ01018491.1, read as the reverse complement.
AACAAAAAAACCTGACGTATGAGCTAAAATTGTGGCCCAAAAATTGGGGTATGAACCAAACTGTGGGTTTGCCGAAAGAATTTTTACAGCCCTAAGAAATCACATCTCTGACAGATACTCTAAAGCACAGTCAATTACTCTCTTTAGGAGGAACAAAAGAATAATTTAAGAGTTCTGAAATAAAGCTCTGCGTGCTCGTTCTATGATATTCTTCATGATCTGTCTGCGTGCCAACGTACTGTTTTCATTCAGCAGAAAAAAGGAAAGATATATGATAATGTGTCAGTCTGATATGTGTGACTGATGAGCATCCAATATATATGTGAAAGCATGTGCGTCAGCTGAGTGGGAGTATTTGTAAGTTGGTTTGTGTACTGCAGAATATTATCAAACACACGCAAATATCTCCGTCTCTTTTGATCCTCCTTCTCTGCAGGGAATTAACCCTTCTTTGGCTCTCTCTCTCTCTCTCTCTCTCTCTCTCTCTCTCTCGTCTTTGTAATTTTATTAAGTTAGTGTAATAGAGTAAAATCTGGGAAATGGACACTTTATTGGTGCAACTGCCGCTAGGTATCAATTTATTGTTGCTTACAATAAAAGTCTAAGAAAACCTTTGAACTGAAAAC
>VUQJ01018491.1:2331-12846 GCA_015108635.1 Andinoacara biseriatus | reverse complement strand
CAGATGCTATTTTCTCCTGTCATAGCTGGACTAGTTTGTTCATAACTTAAATTTTGTAACATTATAACTACATTTTTGTCTCTTGAGCTGCCCGTGGCTTTTGTTTGGATGCTCAAAATTATTTGAGAATGAGATAAGATCTAAGAGAAGCCCCAAATGTACCACTGTGGTCAAGGAAAATATTCATGACAGGCAATGTCAAAACTAACCACATATGACGACAGTGTTTACACATAAAGCAACAGCTACTTTGAGTTTGTTATCTGCGCCCGCCCAGCTACAGTATGTCTTGTTTATGACAGGCTTAGTTGTCTTGGTTTTACAGTTGTATTAACAAAAACATCTAGAAAAAAAAAAGTAACTTAAAAATGATGTAACTGAAAAAATGACACTTAAAATCAACAGTCATGACAAGCATAACTGATGACTTTTATAATAACCAAAAAGGTTTTTAGTTTATTTAGTTTACAGGCCAAATCTCCCTTGAGTATATGCTTTTCAGGAAATATGCAGGCACACATAAACTGGATGACTCAAACACACACGCACTCACACACACACACACACTTACACACACATGCACAATTGATTCAATGAGATCAAATATACACATCACTTAATTAACCAATCAATCAATCAATCAGTGACTACAAGGACGAATGGCGAGGAAGTAAAGCTGAGTTGTCACGGCCCACATGTACACTTGAAGCCCTGCCACACATACAAACTTATGCTTAGTTTTTATGTGTCACTCTATCAATATTAAAGAGCACATATAATGTGTTTTCATAATTTCTTTTATTATATAATGTGCAATCATGGTCACATTAAACAAGCTTTAATGTTGTGTTTACAAATTCCCATAGTGTAGCTTTAAATAAGCAAAGAGATTTCTATGTAATACTGTGGAGATTGACCATGAGGTGACTTGCGTGTACTGGCTGAAATTCTGCAGGAACTTGACCAATCAGTTTAGTGCAGAAGTGCCAAATTTCCCCACCTTTACAGAAAGTACTACTCCTTGAGCAGGGACTTTTTGGAGCGTAAAATAAATTCCCCAGGACTTAATTTAGACCCTCTGAGAAAACACTGGGAAATAACCAGCTCTTCAATGGGTGCTTTATCCCAGGGGAACACTTCTGTGAAATGTAATGCAAGTAATTTATCAATCAAAATGCCAAATAATTTTTAGAGCTTACCTTTAAGATAAATCAATTTCAGAACATTTCTAAAGCTCTCATAAACTGTAATGGCCTTTTTCACTTTGCTTCTGATGTTATACAGAGCAAACTAATCAACAATCAGAACACATTCCCTAAAATTCCCAACATCAGCTCTTAAACAATAACTCACCCATACATAAAAATGATTGCAAAGCTTTGCATCAATACACACTCTTAGTACATACGAATAAACCCCTGTTCTATAATACTTTAGCCCATCTCATACATGAATTAAGACGTATACTTGCTCCAAAAATGTGCACAAGTATGTAACAAGCATATCGAGGCCCTCCTTTGAAGTTCTGCTGGTAAAGTGTCTGGGTCCATGTTTTGAAACTAAAACTGATATTTCAGACCATCCCCAGAGGGATGCTCCGTTCCTGACTCACTACTTCCTGACAAATGACCTTTAACTTTATGGCAACTTCCAACCACATGATCAAAACAGCGACCCAGAGGTCGTTGACTCCCCTCTGGTCCCACACACAGACAAGTGAACGTGTGTGATACAAAAGAAGGACGGCGACACTTCGACATTTACACAAACTAATTAACAAGCTTAATGTCCCCTTTTCTCTTTGAGTTCAGTCTCACTTTGTTTTCTCATTCTTTCATCTTGCTGCTGGAACCATCAGAAAATAAACAACTCCAGCATTAAAAATAGATTTAAACTTGTTTTCCCGTTTCATAGATTTGGCCTTCCAACTATCCAACTTTATTAACTTTCACCTTCAACTTCTTCTCTTTTGTCTTGCCAGACCTTACATCTTGCAGCACCTCTCACTACCTATTTTTATAGCTGGTCTGTCTTGTCTCTGGTTTCTTGTCCTTTCATTTTTTTTCAGCCATCCGCCTTCAACTTTCTCCCACCGCTGACTCTTCACCCCCCACCCCCCCCAGCCCTTCCCTTTCCTATCCCCCAGTTTTCTCCCTGGTCCGTGGCGGGTCTTGAGAAGAGGGCTCGACAATAGCAGAAGCCTCCATATTTGGACATGCTGATGGAACCGAGGGATGAGGCTCCTCTCACACGATCCTCCTTCAAATACCCTCCCATTCCTCCCTCCCATCCATCCCTCTATCCTTCCTCTGTTCCTTCTTTTGTGCCATCATTTTAGTCTAGGGAGTTCCTCACTCTCTGCCTCTCCTCTCCATCTATTTCTTTTCCTTTACACCACTTCCTTGATGTTTTAAATGTCACTGCTGGGGTTTAATAAAGGGCCTATAGGGACACTGGTGGGCTTCTTCATTGGTTTCGGTCAAACGCAAGACCTTTGTTGCATCACCCAAGGGTTTGGTAGCATGTTCAGAAACTGTTCAAATCAGGAAGAGTTGTAAAAGTCTGACAAACAACACCACTTAATAGTCTAGTTTTTTTTTTTAAATATACATACTTTGGTACGATTCTGATGGAGATGGCATGAACGGATTAAGGTTTGGATGCTGCTGATTTCCAATTAACATCATGGTTTACGAATACATATTACCTTTTTCATCACTCAGAATTTGTTTGCTCTACAATCAGGAGGTCCTACAAGTGTGTGAGCGTGTGTGGCATGCAGTTCAGTGGGCTGACAGGAAAAGTGACGCACTCCAACTGCCACTGCGTCACTCTGATAAACATACAATCACGCGCGCACACAGCTGTTAAAAGGCATTTAAGTGTCTCACGTCGCAAAGTCTCTGAGTTTCGCTCGGGGAGGTTGCTGTTCATCGGCAAAGGAAAATCCTTGAGGAAGAAATGACCAACCTTGGTCTTGCTTGGGAGAGCTGATGAAGACGGATGCGTCACTATTTTTTTAATGCATGCGCACACGCACGGCCATGTATTACCCCTACCTCTAGTGCGTGGTGGTCAAACCTAACACAAGACACATGCAGCGAGGTGAGAGATATTTAATGCCCCCATGAGACCTTATCATTATGCAACATAATTTTTGTACAAATGCATGTGATTTGCAATACTACAAAACTCAGTTGCTGAATAGAATGAATCATTCTGCTTTCTGCCAAGGATTCACAATGCCCACTCACACAATCACAAAGACACACACGCACACCTCCTTGCTGCTCAAAGCTAGTTCATGGGAAATCCTTGGGAAAAGGTCATAACCAGAAAATATGCCCCCTCTTTTCTTTTCCCCCTCCCTCTTCTTCTCTTCCCTCTAATGTCGCACAGCTCTCTCTTTCCATAGGCCACCAAGGGACAGCACTTTGCATTCCTATTATAGTATGATTTTCCTGAAACAGGTTTTTGATGGCTATTAAAAACACATTTGGCTGAAGAACTGCTGCTATTCTGTTGTTCAGTGGCATAATGCCTTTTTAAAAACTTGCTTTAACCACAAAGTTAAACTGCGGAAGATTAAGAATATCCTTTGGAGTGTCCTGCACCATCACATGTGGCATTACCATGTTTTCCAATGGCAGGAGAAACCAGAGCAGGGAGGACATGTAAACTCCATACAGAAAGGCCATGGCTGGGTATGAAGCTAGGATCCTCTTGCTATGGGGCAGCAGTGCAAACCACTTAACCATGATGCTTTTAAATCTTTTTGGGAACACCAAATAAGTTTTTTTGTTTGTTTGCTTTAAGAAAAGGCCTTATTACTCCCTTATGGGGTGGGGATGGGGGTGGGGATCCAAGGCATGAACTCGACACAGAAATGCTTAATTTGTCACTAAAATTTGATTCAGTTAACCAAGACAAGAAGAACTGATATTGTAATCAGTAACTTATGTAAGGTGTGCACCTCTCGCTTCTCAAGAATTTGATATACAAATTCTCAAGGCTTTACACCTGCAGACCTGTCCTCTTTGTGACCAAAGGGCATGTTGGGTAACAGGAAATTATTTACTGAACTTGGCAGGTCAAGGGAAAGTTGCCACACCCAGAAAGTCAGACCCTTTGTATAACAGAGCTCCCCTTTAGAAATTCTCTACAGATTACCGTTCATTAGTTAACTGTATTTACTAATACTAGTTTTACTTTCTTTTTCTTAATGAAATTATTTTGACTGTGGACACTCGGTCAAAATAACAGTCAGTCAGAGTGACTGAGGTCATGTGATGGCGTGTGGGTCATTTTGAACCACATGCCATCACAAACATACAGACACAAAAGAGTGTTTTTGTTGTTAAAAATGACTTTATTTTCACTAATTACCCTGTCAGAGTCACAGTGACTCATTCGACAGGCTTTGTAATGCCGCAACGCCAAAGACAGAATAAACTAAGACTCAAGATTATAAATGCTTTTGTTCATAGCCTAACCTATAACAATCCGTTTTTAATCAGATCAGTGGTGTGACTCTGGAGGCTAGACTGAAAAATATCTGCCAGTATTGGGTAGATTCACATGGTACTGAAAGGGTGATTCTCTAACTTTCACTCTGTAGCGGAGTTTGCTACTTTTGGTTTTTAATCAGATTTTTTTTGTTTTAATAGGAATGATCTATAGATGTCATCATCCACATGATGCATTGCAAGAAAATGATGTAAGTGGTTTTCCTTTAGTTTCATAATGAGGTTCTCACTGACTAACTATTGTTAGTTAACCCTGGAAATATGATACTGGCACTTGATATTAGTTTGTGACCACATAGCTGCAAAACAAATAACACCCAAAACATTTTTTTTCCTGCATTATGTTGTGTAAAACTAGACCCAACATATACAGAAAACTGTATCAAAGTGTTTTCATTTTATGTGTTCCAGTCTTTTTTTCGTTGCAGCTGTGACATTTAGAAAGAACATTTTACAAGCTAAAAAAACAAACAAACAAACAAAAAACAACACATCTACACAAAACCTTGCCTACAGTATAATGTGCCAGTCAAACATTTGAGCAAAGTGTTTGTCTCCCATTCTTTACTCATGGCTTGACATATCTGGGATGTGATTGCTCAAATCTTATTCTGCCTGTTCCCCACACAGGCTATAAACTCTTTCTCTGCTTCTCTCTCATGAGCACTTCAGCTTTATAAACCAGCACAACGGAAGCTCATGGATTTTTTAACAGGCCTTGGGCTGCGCTGCGTATCTATTATTCAGAACAGCCGTTTAACACAGCGCCACTCCAGCAAACCATAGTTGGCACAATCACACACACACACACACAGAGCAGCAGAGGTAACCACAATGTTGCCAAACTGACACACACAGCTGCTGCGAATATGGAATTTTAAGCAGCTGTCAAATTACACAAACAGACATAAAGTGCAGAATAACTAACAGGTTAATGAGACATATTATTATGTCATGTGCAAACCCAAAACGAAAGTTCACAGAGGTCCATGACCCGACCCTGAACCACACACTATCACACACACCTTAAATTTTTTTGCATTTCTATGAAGCATAAATTATCTTTGAGTTGGTCAATTAGTGACAGTGGAGCAGATGTGTCAGGAAGGCCTTTGTTCCCGAAAGTGAATTATTAAGGCCATCCAAGATTTGATGACCAGCAGGTGAAAGGGACAACCATGACAAGGCAAACACTTATCAAGGTCTGATGGCGTGAACTGCTGCTTACCGCATAACTGTGATTTCCATAGTCTGAACCTGGTCACAGACCATAATGAGAATGAATGTTATCATCCACTCTCTGACTCCTCCCACATTTCTTGTCTGCCTCTGTATGAATTAATAGGAATTTTGTCCCCAAACACCAAAAACTGATAAAGAACTGGCTTTTTATTGTGTTTTCATGTGCTTCCAGTATTTACACAAGCCAGCTTTATCAATCTCTACTTAATGTTGACATTTTTAGTCTCCATTTTAAGCTGCACTAGCTATTTCACTGCGTGGCCAACATCACCCTTTGTACTTCGCACAGTGGTATGAAGTAAAAAAAACAAACAAACAAACAAGCAAATGAAACTGAACGGTGAGCGAATCTACCTGCAACAAGTCATATCCTACCATCATCGCATGGCTTCATGTGATCACGTGGAAGACTTGTGAGTATGTGTTAAACACAGGTAAACATACACCCAATGTAAAGACAACGTAATGTGTACCAACACTGTTAGGTAAAGCTTCACTGAATGACTGACAACTCAAATATGAAAATGAGCATGTGCAAACTTTGGTCTCAATCACAAACAGCATGATAGATAGATCTGACAGCGCTATTGAAAAGAATAAATATCCAGTAATATGAGCAGGTGACTCATAAGTCAATTACAGAAACTTGTTCTAAAAATAGCAAGGTGTGTCACATGGACAGCAAACTGGCAGAAAAGACTAGTTATAGATTAAGTGTAGGTGTGTGTGTGTGTGTCTGTGCAATTTTATGGGAACCCCTTTGAGAACCAGTTTGAGTTTTATACAGAAAGGGAAGGGTGTTTTGACCGGACGCCAATTACAACTCTCAGTTCCGTTTTAATGGTTCAGGTTAGAATTTGTTTAATTTACTATCATTATAGGTTTATTTCATAACTTATTTAATCACAAGAGTCCTCACAAAGATACATATGCATGTTCATGTTTGCTATACATCTGCAATCAAACCAGGACAGGGCTGGGCACGCTTATCAACACTGAACACACACGCACACATTTGACTCATGACATTCTTGAGCAATGAAAATGACAAACTTCTAGTGAAATATGCAGACTGTTTGAATAATAGAAAGTTGATTAGACAGCTGTCTGGGTGCGAGAAAAAGTAGATGTTACTACGGAGCTATTTAAAGAGACAGATGAAGAGGATGACAAAGTGTTATTAGTGATCTAGCAGAATTTAGAAGGAAAGGAAAGGGAATTTAGAAGGAAAAAGAAACTGTGCTTCTATTAGAATCAAGACAAAGAAGACCATCTGCAGAAAGGTCCTGCTCCTATTATATTCTGCTGGTTCATTAGCTACTGACAGTTAGAGTTATATTATGATTTACTGTCAGATCTACACCATCATTTCTCTCTCTGAGACACGCAGAGCATTAATGGTAATGGAATTAGGATGTACTTAATATAATACTGCAGGAGATCATTTTGCAAGTCATTCCTGAGCAATATGTGAATGTGCAACACCGGCGAGCCCAGCAGCATCACACTGGTAATGCTTTTTCATCTCTGAATGTCTTTAAACTTTGATAAATTTCATTAAACTTCTGGTGTCAACTGAAAATCATTTTTATTTAAATAATAATAATAAAAAAATTCCCACTGTTCAGTGGTAGTATGCATTGTCAAAAAATGTTGGAGAAGGGTTGGTGGGATTATAGAGCAACAACAAACACATCAGTGTGTATCAGATAAAATAAGACACACTTCATTTACTTCAGATTTGGTAAATTCTTAATTCTGTGTCACAGACTTAGTAATCAACATTATAACATGAAAAACATTTTGATAAACTAAAATATAACATCTGTATCAAGTCCATCATTTGCTTTAATGTCTGATCCAGTTTTTTCTGCCATGCGCCTAAATCATAAGCAGGGGAAAAGTTCATGCCTGCCTCTCCACAACTGCTTTTTTTTTTCATCATTACCAAAATCAAAAGTAAAGCAGGACAGTGTCAACAGTCAGATATACACCTCAATTCGTCATGTCCAATTTCAGAACAGCCAAAATGATCCAGACCTCCAGGGTGAGAACCACTCAACAAATGAAAGATTTGACAAAGATGCACCAGAAGGAAAATTACTTTTTTAAAAAGTAATTCAAGACCACATACCAGAGATGTTAATCAATGTACAAGCTAACGTGAAAACATAACATTTGCTGTTGTAAAAAAAGAGTCTGAAAAGTCTTTCAAAGGAAAAAATATATGTAAAATGTTTTATATTTCAAAATAAAGAGAATCATTTTGGAGTAAACACAGCATCAGCTGCTATGTCTGAACAGACACAAGAGAAGAGCTCTACACAGGTTTTCATTGCTTATGTCCCTCTGTACTCAAACACTACATTTAACAAACAATCCCAAGTAAAAGAAGAAGCTACTTTCAGCGGCTACCTTTTGCAAAAGGGGTCGCCACAGCAGGTAGCTCTCCATATTTGATTTTTGCAGATTGTTATGCCAGATGTCTTTCTTGACACAACCCCAAAGGGATTTGTGTCTCCTCCCATGATCAAACACAGGATCACAGGAAACACGCTTGTTAGGTGAACGTGCGAACTACTATACTAACAAACAATCCCAGATAGTGAAAATAAATTCAAGAATTGAGGCAAACTGATTCATGGCATTTCATCAGCTGCACATATGTATAAAAATAGTGCTGCTGCTGCCAAGGATATCAGTGGGTTAGTATTTGGAGAAGCTAGAGGAATTCAATCAGAACTGTTTTACTGTTATCATCATCAAGTCCCATAAACCGCAGTATAAAAAAGGATTAGTGAGTGATAAGCATAAGCCCTCGTCCTCTTTAATTGCCTGCCGTGTCTGTCACACCTAGAGTAAAAACACAGAGTAGTAAAAACGGTTCTAAAAGCCCCCAAATACTCCTTAGCTTCTTGAAAAATATATATATATGCCTGTTTTTTTCTTTTCTTTCAACTCCAACATTACTGTACCTCGTTTTTCATTTATCAGTTTTCATACACAGTGACTCCCAGATACAGAGACACGCAGAGCTGGTTGCAAGACCAACTAGAGAAGTGATTTCACCTGACCTTTGAACCATGCAGTGTAAGCATTGCTCCAAACATGGAGGGAACAAAATAAATAAAACAAAATACAGAATAGACAATTTACAGGTCTCGGGCCAGACACCAGCTGTCACTTCAACATTGTACGGAGGGAACAGAAACATAGTGTATGCACGCAAAGAAAACGATCACATCTGAGGTAATGCATGTGACAATACAGCGAGAGAGCTCCACAAAAAAAAAAAAGAGCGCTAAAATGTTTAAAGTCACTTTGGCAGTCTGTGTTCCAACTATAAACTGATGCGCACAGTATGCGTGTATCTGTGTACATAAGGCACTTGTCTTATCTTTATTATAAAAGATACACATACATGCACACACGAGCACACACTTTGTTTGACTAGCCAGCGCAGTGGTGCAGCTCCCAGTGAAAGGTGAGGATCTGAAGAGCAGAGCAGATTATAATGCGGCAGCAAGCTCACCGCTGTGCGTTTCTGTCTCAGTGCTACTGATCATCTCTTCTTGACATGTTTTGTAAAAAATAAATAAATAAAAATAAAATCCAATATTAACAGCTGAGAAACTGCAGCTGCAGAGTGAAAGCATAAAATACTATTTCATCTTTACAGCTGTCATGGTTCCTCTGTGCAAAGACTGGTTTCATCCCCCTTAACCCATTCATTTTCACGATCCTTTCATCATACTATCTATTTATATAGCATTTTTAATGGTTAATGATCTGCCAGACCAGACATTTCAACATTTTGTGTGCTTGTCTGATAATGAGTTAAACGTTTAATTTATTTGATAAGCTAATTAATCAGCAAATGTCACTGCTCATAATTCGTGCAGAATACACCTCTTTCGAAAGCAAAAAAAACTCCATAATTTATTTATTTATTTATTTTAGCTCTGTTCAAGCATCCCAGTAAGCCTTGAAAGCACGAGGGTTTAAAACTGAAGCAGCGAAATGGAGTTCATATAAATTGCATACAATGAATGTAAGAAGAGCTTGTTTTGACATCACTAAGTGAGCAACTTTTGAATGTATTTGCATGAAAAAAAATTTGCACTGATCATTTATAGACTGAGAGAAGAGAAGCCAATGGTGGCTTTGACAGTAAAATGATTTTGCGAGCCTGTAAGATTTGAGATGAACAGAAATGCTGAAAGTGAACCGGTTACCTTTACCTCCAGAAAACGGTGGCTGAAGCCAAATATAGAGAACAAAATAGAAACGGCCAGACCCATGACACACTGGGGTTGGCCTGGTATGGTTAAGGCTCTGTTGTGTGCAACTGCATATTTAGGTGACATGTTTGATTTAGCAAAGACTAATCAGCCTGAGGGCATACACTTTCCACTGCAACTCAATGCAAGAGTAGGCTCGACCAGTCTGTAAATGTGTGTGTGTGTGTGCACAGAATAAAAAGACACATGCATGCACGTGGAAACACACACAAACACAACACCTTTGGATGCTGATTGAAACTGAAAAGGCGCTAGTGCTACAGCATGATACCATGAGAGCAGTTCATGGTCAATACCTTGAGTCTAGCAGATATATAACAGGCTGCTACACTGCGCTGTAAAGTAAAAAAAAATTTGAGACAGACACTCAACAAGGAAAGCTCAAAAAGGCATTAGTGCAGGAGATAAAGCGGGGATATAAAAAAAAAAAAAACAATAAACAAGAA